>JAVGWX010000164.1:0-120381 GCA_036924085.1 Ariolimax columbianus
ATTATGTGGATAAGTTAAAAGTATTTCCATTGACTTTCAAGTAATTTTACTGACAAGAAAAACTAATGTTTCTAAAATTAAAATTAAACACGATTTGAAAAAAAGTTGCAGATCATAAGTATAGACAATTTTCAGCCGTTAGAAATGTATTGCACTTTTAACGCACTAATTATGTGGATAAGTTAAAAGCATTTCCACTGACTTTCAAGTAATTTTAATGACAAGAAAAACCAATGTTTCTAAAATCAAAATTGATTAGAAGGCGATTTGAAAAAAAAGTGGCAGATCATAAGTTTAGACAGTTTTCAGCCGTTTGAAATGTATTGCAATTTAAACGCACTAATTATGTGGATAAGTTAAAAGCATTTCCATTGACTTTCAAGTAATTTTACTGACTAGAAAAACTAATGTTTCTAAAATTAAAATTGAGTAGAAGGCGATTTAAAAAATAAGTCGCAGATCATAAGTTTAGACAATTTTCAACTGTTTGAAATGTATTGCAATTTAAACGCACTAATTATGTGGATAAGTTAAAAGCATTTCCATTGACTTTCAAGTAATTTTAATGACAAGAAAAACTAATGTTTCTAAAATTAAAATTAAACACGATTTGAAAAAAAGTTGCAGATCATAAGTATAGACAATTTTCAGCCGTTTGAAATGTATTGCAATTTAAACGCACTAATTATGTGGATAAGTTAAAAGCATTTCCACTGACTTTCAAGTAATTTTACTGACAAGAAAAACTAATGTTTCTAAAATCAAAATTGAGTAGAAGGCGATTTGAAAAAAAAGTGGCAGATCTTAAGTTTAGACAATTTTCAGCCGTTTGAAATGTATTGCAATTTAAACGCACTAATTATGTGGATAAGTTAAAAGCATTTCCACTGACTTTCAAGTGATTTTACTGACAAGAAAAACTAATGTTTCTGAAATCAAAATTGAGTAGAAGGCGATTTAAAAACGATTGCAGATCATAAGTTTAGACAATTTTCAGCCGTTAGAAATGTATTGCACTTTTAACGCACTAATTATGTGGATAAGTTAAAAGCATTTCCACTGACTTTCAAGTAATTTTAATGACAAGAAAAACCAATGTTTCTAAAATTAAAATTGAGTACAAGGCGATTTGAAAAAAAGTTCCAGCTCATAAGTTTAGAAAATTTTTAGCCGTTTGAAATGTATTACAATTTTAACGCACTAATTATGTGGATAAGTTAAAAGCATTTCCACTGACTTTCAAGTAATTTTACTGACAAGAAAAACTAATGTTTCTAAAATTAAAATTAAACACGATTCGAAAAAAAGTTGCAGATCATAAGTATAGACAATTTTCAGCAGTTAGAAATGTATTGCACTTTTAACGCACTAATTATGTGGATCAGTTAAAAGCATTTCCATTGACTTTCAAGTAATTTTACTGACAAGAAAAACTAATGTTTCTAAAATTAAAATTAAACACGATTTGAAAAAAAGTTGCAGATCATAAGTTTAGACAATTTTCAGCCGTTAGAAATGTATTGCACTTTTAATGCACTAATTATGTGGATAAGTTAAAAGCATTTCCACTGACTTTCAAGTAATTTTAATGACAAGAAAAACCAATGTTTCTAAAATTAAAATTGAGTACAAGGCGATTTGAAAAAAAGTTCCAGCTCATAAGTTTAGACAATTTTCAGCCGTTTGAAATGTATTACAATTTTAACGCACTAATTATGTGGATAAGTTAAAAGCATTTCCACTGACTTTCAAGTAATTTTACTGACAAGAAAAACTAATGTTTCTAAAATTAAAATTAAACACGATTTGAAAAACAGTTGCAGATCATAAGTATAGACAATTTTCAAACGTTTGAAATGTATTGCACTTTTAACGCACTAATTATGTGGATAAGTTAAAAGCATTTCCACTGACTTTCAAGTAATTTTACTGACAAGAAAAACTAATGTTTCTAAAATCAAAATTGAGTAGAAGGCGATTAAAAAAAAATTGCAGATCATAAGTTTAGACAATTTTCAGCCGTTAGAAATGTATTGCACTTTTAACGCACTAATTATGTGGATCAGTTAAAAGCATTTCCAGTGACTTTCAAGTAATTTTACTGACAAGAAAAACTAATGTTTCTAAAATTAAAATTGAACACGATTTGAAAAAAAGTTGCAGATCATAAGTTTAGACAATTTTCAGCCGTTAGAAATGTATTGCACTTTTAACGCACTAATTATGTGGATAAGTTAAAAGCATTTCCACTGACTTTCAAGTAATTTTAATGACAAGAAAAACCAATGTTTCTAAAATTAAAATTGAGTACAAGGCGATTTGAAAAAAAGTTCCAGCTCATAAGTTTAGACAATTTTCAGCCGTTTGAAATGTATTACAATTTTAACGCACTAATTATGTGGATAAGTTAAAAGCATTTCCACTGACTTTCAAGTATTTTTACTGACAAGAAAAACTAATGTTTCTAAAATCAAAATTGAGTAGAAGGCGATTTAAAAAAAATTGCAAATCATAAGTTTAGACAATTTTTAGCCGTTAGAAATGTATTGCACTTTTAACGCACTAATTATGTGGATCAGTTAAAAGCATTTCCAGTGACTTTCAAGTAATTTTACTGACAAGAAAAACTAATGTTTCTAAAATTAAAATTAAACACGATTTGAAAAAAAGTTGCAGATCATAAGTTTAGACAATTTTAAGCCGTTAGAAATGTATTGCACTTTTAACGCACTAATTATGTGGATAAGTTAAAAGCATTTCCACTGACTTTCAAGTAATTTTAATGACAAGAAAAACCAATGTTTCTAAAATTAAAATTGGGTACAAGGCGATTTGAAAAAAAGTTCCAGCTCATAAGTTTAGACAATTTTCAGCCGTTTGAAATGTATTACAATTTTAACGCACTAATTATGTGGATAAGTTAAAAGCATTTCCACTGACTTTCAAGTAATTTTACTGACAAGAAAAACTAATGTTTCTAAAATTAAAATTAAACACGATTTGAAAAAAAGTTGCAGATCATGTTTAGACAATTTTTAGCCGTTACAAATGTATTGCACTTTTAACGCACTAATTATGTGGATAAGTTAAAAGCATTTCCACTGACTTTCAAGTAATTTTACTGACAAGAAAAACTAATTTCTAAAATCAAAATTGAGTAGAAGGCGATTTGAAAAAAAATTGGCAGATCATAAGTTTAGACAATTTTCAGCCGTTTGAAATGTATTGCAATTTAAACGCACTAATTATGTGGATAAGTTAAAAGCATTTCCATTGACTTTCAAGTAATTTTACTGACAAGAAAAACTAATGTTTCTAAAATCAAAATTGAGTAGAAGGCGATTTAAAAAAAATTGCAGATCATAAGTTTAGACAATTTTCAGCCGTTAGAAATGTATTGCACTTTTAACGCACTAATTATGTGGATCAGTTAAAAGCATTTCCAGTGACTTTCAAGTAATTTTACTGACAAGAAAACTAATGTTTCTAAAATTAAAATTGAACACGATTTGAAAAAAAGTTGCAGATCATAAGTTTAGACAATTTTCAGCCGTTAGAAATGTATTGCACTTTTAACGCACTAATTATTTGGATACGTTAAAAGCAGTTCCACTGACTTTCAAGTAATTTTAATGACAAGAAAAACCAATGTTTCTAAAATTAAAATTGAGTACAAGGCGATTTGAAAAAAAGTTGCAGCTCATAAGTATAGACAATTTTCAAACGTTTGAAATGTATTGCAATTTTAACGCACTAATTATGTGGATAAGTTAAAAGCATTTCCACTGACTTTCAAGTAATTTTACTGACAAGAAAAACTATTGTTTCTAAAATTAAAATTAAACACGATTTGAAAAAAAGTTGCAGATCATAAGTATAGACAATTTTCAGCCGTTTGAAATGTATTTCAATTTTAACGCACTAATTATGTGGATAAGTTAAAAGCATTTCCATTGACTTTCAAGTAATTTTACTGACAAGAAAAACTAATGTTTCTAAAATCAAAATTGAGTAGAAGGCGATTTGAAAAAAAGTGGCAGATCATAAGTTTAGACAATTTTCAGCCGTTTGAAATGTATTGCAATTTAAACGCACTAATTATGTGGATAAGTTAAAAGCATTTCCATTGACTTTCAAGTAATTTTACTGACAAGAAAAACTAATGTTTCTAAAAATTAAAATTAAACACGATTTGAAAAAAAGTTGCAGATCATAAGTTTAGACAATTTTCAGCCGTTAGAAATGTATTGCACTTTTAACGCACTAATTATGTGGATAAGTTAAAAGCATTTCCACTGACTTTCAAGTAATTTTAATGACAAGAAAAACCAATGTTTCTAAAATTAAAATTGAGTACAAGGCGATTTGAAAAAAAGTTCCAGCTCATAAGTTTAGACAATTTTCAGCCGTTTGAAATGTATTACAATTTTAACGCACTAATTATGTGGATAAGTTAAAAGCATTTCCACTGACTTTCAAGTAATTTTACTGACAAGAAAAACTAATGTTTCTAAAATTAAAATTAAACACGATTTGAAAAAAAGTTGCAGATCATGTTTAGACAATTTTTAGCCGTTACAAATGTATTGCACTTTTAACGCACTAATTATGTGGATAAGTTAAAAGCATTTCCACTGACTTTCAAGTAATTTTAATGACAAGAAAAACCAATGTTTCTAAAATTAAAATTGAGTACAAGGCGATTTGAAAAAAAGTTCCAGCTCATAAGTTTAGAAAATTTTTAGCCGTTTGAAATGTATTACAATTTTAACGCACTAATTATGTGGATAAGTTAAAAGCATTTCCACTGACTTTCAAGTAATTTTACTGACAAGAAAAACTAATGTTTCTAAAATTAAAATTAAACACGATTCGAAAAAAGTTGCAGATCATAAGTATAGACAATTTTCAGCCGTTAGAAATGTATTGCACTTTTAACGCACTAATTATGTGGATCAGTTAAAAGCATTTCCATTGACTTTCAAGTAATTTTACTGACAAGAAAAACTAATGTTTCTAAAATTAAAATTAAACACGATTTGAAAAAAAGTTGCAGATCATAAGTTTAGACAATTTTCAGCGGTTAGAAATGTATTGCACTTTTAATGCACTAATTATGTGGATAAGTTAAAAGCATTTCCACTGACTTTCAAGTAATTTTAATGACAAGAAAAACCAATGTTTCTAAAATTAAAATTGAGTACAAAGCGATTTGAAAAAAAGTTCCAGCTCATAAGTTTAGACAATTTTCAGCCGTTTGAAATGTATTACAATTTTAACGCACTAATTATGTGGATAAGTTAAAAGCATTTCCACTGACTTTCAAGTAATTCTACTGACAAGAAAAACTAATGTTTCTAAAATTAAAATTAAACACGATTTGAAAAAAAGTTGCAGATCATAAGTTTAGACAATTTTAAGCCGTTAGAAATGTATTGCACTTTTAACGCACTAATTATGTGGATAAGTTAAAAGCATTTCCACTGACTTTCAAGTAATTTTAATGACAAGAAAAACCAATGTTTCTAAAATTAAAATTGAGTACAAAGCGATTTGAAAAAAAGTTCCAGCTCATAAGTTTAGACAATTTTCAGCCGTTTGAAATGTATTACAATTTTAACGCACTAATTATGTGGATAAGTTAAAAGCATTTCCACTGACTTTCAAGTAATTCTACTGACAAGAAAAACTAATGTTTCTAAAATTAAAATTAAACACGATTTGAAAAAAAGTTGCAGATCATAAGTTTAGACAATTTTAAGCCGTTAGAAATGTATTGCACTTTTAACGCACTAATTATGTGGATAAGTTAAAAGCATTTCCACTGACTTTCAAGTAATTTTAATGACAAGAAAAACCAATGTTTCTAAAATTAAAATTGAGTACAAGGCGATTTGAAAAAAAGTTCCAGCTCATAAGTTTAGACAATTTTCAGCCGTTTGAAATGTATTACAATTTTAACGCACTAATTATGTGGATAAGTTAAAAGCATTTCCACTGACTTTCAAGTAATTTTACTGACAAGAAAAACTAATGTTTCTAAAATTAAAATTAAACACGATTTGAAAAAAAGTTGCAGATCATAAGTTTAGACAATTTTTAGCCGTTACAAATGTATTGCACTTTTAACGCACTAATTATGTGGATAAGTTAAAAGCATTTCCACTGACTTTCAAGTAATTTTACTGACAAGAAAAACTAATGTTTCTAAAATCAAAATTGAGTAGAAGGCGATTAAAAAAAAATTGCAGATCATAAGTTTAGACAATTTTCAGCCGTTAGAAATGTATTGCACTTTTAACGCACTAATTATGTGGATCAGTTAAAAGCATTTCCAGTGACTTTCAAGTAATTTTACTGACAAGAAAAACTAATGTTTCTAAAATTAAAATTGAACACGATTTGAAAAAAAGTTGCAGATCATAAGTTTAGACAATTTTCAGCCGTTAGAAATGTATTGCACTTTTAACGCACTAATTATGTGGATAAGTTAAAAGCATTTCCACTGACTTTCAAGTAATTTTAATGACAAGAAAAACCAATGTTTCTAAAATTAAAATTGAGTACAAGGCGATTTGAAAAAAAGTTCCAGCTCATAAGTTTAGACAATTTTCAGCCGTTTGAAATGTATTACAATTTTAACGCACTAATTATGTGGATAAGTTAAAAGCATTTCCACTGACTTTCAAGTAATTTTACTGACAAGAAAAACTAATGTTTCTAAAATTAAAATTAAACACGATTTGAAAAAAAGTTGCAGATCATGTTTAGACAATTTTTAGCCGTTACAAATGTATTGCACTTTTAACGCACTAATTATGTGGATAAGTTAAAAGCATTTCCACTGACTTTCAAGTAATTTTACTGACAAGAAAAACTAATGTTTCTAAAATCAAAATTGAGTAGAAGGCGATTTGAAAAAAAAGTGGCAGATCATAAGTTTAGACAATTTTCAGCCGTTTGAAATGTATTGCAATTTAAACGCACTAATTATGTGGATAAGTTAAAAGCATTTCCATTGACTTTCAAGTAATTTTACTGACAAGAAAAACTAATGTTTCTAAAATCAAAATTGAGTAGAAGGCGATTTAAAAAAAATTGCAGATCATAAGTTTAGACAATTTTCAGCCGTTAGAAATGTATTGCACTTTTAACGCACTAATTATGTGGATCAGTTAAAAGCATTTCCAGTGACTTTCAAGTAATTTTACTGACAAGAAAACTGATGTTTCTAAAATTAAAATTGAACACGATTTGAAAAAAAGTTGCAGATCATAAGTTTAGACAATTTTCAGCCGTTAGAAATGTATTGCACTTTTAACGCACTAATTATTTGGATACGTTAAAAGCAGTTCCACTGACTTTCAAGTAATTTTAATGACAAGAAAAACCAATGTTTCTAAAATTAAAATTGAGTACAAGGCGATTTGAAAAAAAGTTGCAGCTCATAAGTATAGACAATTTTCAAACGTTTGAAATGTATTGCAATTTTAACGCACTAATTATGTGGATAAGTTAAAAGCATTTCCACTGACTTTCAAGTAATTTTACTGACAAGAAAAACTATTGTTTCTAAAATTAAAATTAAACACGATTTGAAAAAAAGTTGCAGATCATAAGTATAGACAATTTTCAGCCGTTTGAAATGTATTTCAATTTTAACGCACTAATTATGTGGATAAGTTAAAAGCATTTCCATTGACTTTCAAGTAATTTTACTGACAAGAAAAACTAATGTTTCTAAAATCAAAATTGAGTAGAAGGCGATTTGAAAAAAAGTGGCAGATCATAAGTTTAGACAATTTTCAGCCGTTTGAAATGTATTGCAATTTAAACGCACTAATTATGTGGATAAGTTAAAAGCATTTCCATTGACTTTCAAGTAATTTTACTGACAAGAAAAACTAATGTTTCTAAAAATTAAAATTAAACACGATTTGAAAAAAAGTTGCAGATCATAAGTTTAGACAATTTTCAGCCGTTAGAAATGTATTGCACTTTTAACGCACTAATTATGTGGATAAGTTAAAAGCATTTCCACTGACTTTCAAGTAATTTTAATGACAAGAAAAACCAATGTTTCTAAAATTAAAATTGAGTACAAGGCGATTTGAAAAAAAGTTCCAGCTCATAAGTTTAGACAATTTTCAGCCGTTTGAAATGTATTACAATTTTAACGCACTAATTATGTGGAAAAGTTAAAAGCATTTCCACTGACTTTCAAGTATTTTTACTGACAAGAAAAACTAATGTTTCTAAAATCAAAATTGAGTAGAAGGCGATTTAAAAAAAATTGCAAATCATAAGTTTAGACAATTTTTAGCCGTTAGAAATGTATTGCACTTTTAACGCACTAATTATGTGGATCAGTTAAAAGCATTTCCAGTGACTTTCAAGTAATTTTACTGACAAGAAAAACTAATGTTTCTAAAATTAAAATTAAACACGATTTGAAAAAAAGTTGCAGATCATAAGTTTAGACAATTTTAAGCCGTTAGAAATGTATTGCACTTTTAACGCACTAATTATGTGGATAAGTTAAAAGCATTTCCACTGACTTTCAAGTAATTTTAATGACAAGAAAAACCAATGTTTCTAAAATTAAAATTGGGTACAAGGCGATTTGAAAAAAAGTTCCAGCTCATAAGTTTAGACAATTTTCAGCCGTTTGAAATGTATTACAATTTTAACGCACTAATTATGTGGATAAGTTAAAAGCATTTCCACTGACTTTCAAGTAATTTTACTGACAAGAAAAACTAATGTTTCTAAAATTAAAATTAAACACGATTTGAAAAAAAGTTGCAGATCATGTTTAGACAATTTTTAGCCGTTACAAATGTATTGCACTTTTAACGCACTAATTATGTGGATAAGTTAAAAGCATTTCCACTGACTTTCAAGTAATTTTACTGACAAGAAAAACTAATGTTTCTAAAATCAAAATTGAGTAGAAGGCGATTTGAAAAAAAAGTGGCAGATCATAAGTTTAGACAATTTTCAGCCGTTTGAAATGTATTACAATTTTAACGCACTAATTATGTGGATAAGTTAAAAGCATTTCCACTGACTTTCAAGTAATTTTACTGACAAGAAAAACTAATGTTTCTAAAATTAAAATTAAACACGATTTGAAAAAAAGTTGCAGATCATGTTTAGACAATTTTTAGCCGTTACAAATGTATTGCACTTTTAACGCACTAATTATGTGGATAAGTTAAAAGCATTTCCACTGACTTTCAAGTAATTTTACTGACAAGAAAAACTAATGTTTCTAAAATCAAAATTGAGTAGAAGGCGATTTGAAAAAAAAGTGGCAGATCATAAGTTTAGACAATTTTCAGCCGTTTGAAATGTATTGCAATTCAAACGCACTAATTATGTGGATAAGTTAAAAGCATTTCCATTGACTTTCAAGTAATTTTACTGACAAGAAAAACTAATGTTTCTAAAATCAAAATTGAGTAGAAGGCGATTTAAAAAAATTGCAGATCATAAGTTTAGACAATTTTCAGCCGTTAGAAATGTATTGCACTTTTAACGCACTAATTTTGTGGATCAGTTAAAAGCATTTCCAGTGACTTTCAAGTAATTTTACTGACAAGAAAAACTATTGTTTCTAAAATTAAAATTAAACACGATTTGAAAAAAAGTTGCAGATCATAAGTATAGACAATTTTCAGCCGTTTGAAATGTATTTCAATTTTAACGCACTAATTATGTGGATAAGTTAAAAGCATTTCCATTGACTTTCAAGTAATTTTACTGACAAGAAAAACTAATGTTTCTAAAATCAAAATTGAGTAGAAGGCGATTTGAAAAAAAGTGGCAGATCATAAGTTTAGACAATTTTCAGCCGTTTGAAATGTATTGCAATTTAAACGCACTAATTATGTGGATAAGTTAAAAGCATTTCCATTGACTTTCAAGTAATTTTACTGACAAGAAAAACTAATGTTTCTAAAAATTAAAATTAAACACGATTTGAAAAAAAGTTGCAGATCATAAGTTTAGACAATTTTCAGCCGTTAGAAATGTATTGCACTTTTAACGCACTAATTATGTGGATAAGTTAAAAGCATTTCCACTGACTTTCAAGTAATTTTAATGACAAGAAAAACCAATGTTTCTAAAATTAAAATTGAGTACAAGGCGATTTGAAAAAAAGTTCCAGCTCATAAGTTTAGACAATTTTCAGCCGTTTGAAATGTATTACAATTTTAACGCACTAATTATGTGGAAAAGTTAAAAGCATTTCCACTGACTTTCAAGTATTTTTACTGACAAGAAAAACTAATGTTTCTAAAATCAAAATTGAGTAGAAGGCGATTTAAAAAAAATTGCAAATCATAAGTTTAGACAATTTTTAGCCGTTAGAAATGTATTGCACTTTTAACGCACTAATTATGTGGATCAGTTAAAAGCATTTCCAGTGACTTTCAAGTAATTTTACTGACAAGAAAAACTAATGTTTCTAAAATTAAAATTAAACACGATTTGAAAAAAAGTTGCAGATCATAAGTTTAGACAATTTTAAGCCGTTAGAAATGTATTGCACTTTTAACGCACTAATTATGTGGATAAGTTAAAAGCATTTCCACTGACTTTCAAGTAATTTTAATGACAAGAAAAACCAATGTTTCTAAAATTAAAATTGGGTACAAGGCGATTTGAAAAAAAGTTCCAGCTCATAAGTTTAGACAATTTTCAGCCGTTTGAAATGTATTACAATTTTAACGCACTAATTATGTGGATAAGTTAAAAGCATTTCCACTGACTTTCAAGTAATTTTACTGACAAGAAAAACTAATGTTTCTAAAATTAAAATTAAACACGATTTGAAAAAAAGTTGCAGATCATGTTTAGACAATTTTTAGCCGTTACAAATGTATTGCACTTTTAACGCACTAATTATGTGGATAAGTTAAAAGCATTTCCACTGACTTTCAAGTAATTTTACTGACAAGAAAAACTAATGTTTCTAAAATCAAAATTGAGTAGAAGGCGATTTGAAAAAAAAGTGGCAGATCATAAGTTTAGACAATTTTCAGCCGTTTGAAATGTATTACAATTTTAACGCACTAATTATGTGGATAAGTTAAAAGCATTTCCACTGACTTTCAAGTAATTTTACTGACAAGAAAAACTAATGTTTCTAAAATTAAAATTAAACACGATTTGAAAAAAAGTTGCAGATCATGTTTAGACAATTTTTAGCCGTTACAAATGTATTGCACTTTTAACGCACTAATTATGTGGATAAGTTAAAAGCATTTCCACTGACTTTCAAGTAATTTTACTGACAAGAAAAACTAATGTTTCTAAAATCAAAATTGAGTAGAAGGCGATTTGAAAAAAAAGTGGCAGATCATAAGTTTAGACAATTTTCAGCCGTTTGAAATGTATTACAATTTTAACGCACTAATTATGTGGATAAGTTAAAAGCATTTCCACTGACTTTCAAGTAATTTTACTGACAAGAAAAACTAATGTTTCTAAAATTAAAATTAAACACGATTTGAAAAAAAGTTGCAGATCATGTTTAGACAATTTTTAGCCGTTACAAATGTATTGCACTTTTAACGCACTAATTATGTGGATAAGTTAAAAGCATTTCCACTGACTTTCAAGTAATTTTACTGACAAGAAAAACTAATGTTTCTAAAATCAAAATTGAGTAGAAGGCGATTTGAAAAAAAAGTGGCAGATCATAAGTTTAGACAATTTTCAGCCGTTTGAAATGTATTGCAATTCAAACGCACTAATTATGTGGATAAGTTAAAAGCATTTCCATTGACTTTCAAGTAATTTTACTGACAAGAAAAACTAATGTTTCTAAAATCAAAATTGAGTAGAAGGCGATTTAAAAAAATTGCAGATCATAAGTTTAGACAATTTTCAGCCGTTAGAAATGTATTGCACTTTTAACGCACTAATTTTGTGGATCAGTTAAAAGCATTTCCAGTGACTTTCAAGTAATTTTACTGACAAGAAAAACTATTGTTTCTAAAATTAAAATTAAACACGATTTGAAAAAAAGTTGCAGATCATAAGTATAGACAATTTTCAGCCGTTTGAAATGTATTTCAATTTTAACGCACTAATTATGTGGATAAGTTAAAAGCATTTCCATTGACTTTCAAGTAATTTTACTGACAAGAAAAACTAATGTTTCTAAAATCAAAATTGAGTAGAAGGCGATTTGAAAAAAAGTGGCAGATCATAAGTTTAGACAATTTTCAGCCGTTTGAAATGTATTGCAATTTAAACGCACTAATTATGTGGATAAGTTAAAAGCATTTCCATTGACTTTCAAGTAATTTTACTGACAAGAAAAACTAATGTTTCTAAAAATTAAAATTAAACACGATTTGAAAAAAAGTTGCAGATCATAAGTTTAGACAATTTTCAGCCGTTAGAAATGTATTGCACTTTTAACGCACTAATTATGTGGATAAGTTAAAAGCATTTCCACTGACTTTCAAGTAATTTTAATGACAAGAAAAACCAATGTTTCTAAAATTAAAATTGAGTACAAGGCGATTTGAAAAAAAGTTCCAGCTCATAAGTTTAGACAATTTTCAGCCGTTTGAAATGTATTACAATTTTAACGCACTAATTATGTGGAAAAGTTAAAAGCATTTCCACTGACTTTCAAGTATTTTTACTGACAAGAAAAACTAATGTTTCTAAAATCAAAATTGAGTAGAAGGCGATTTAAAAAAAATTGCAAATCATAAGTTTAGACAATTTTTAGCCGTTAGAAATGTATTGCACTTTTAACGCACTAATTATGTGGATCAGTTAAAAGCATTTCCAGTGACTTTCAAGTAATTTTACTGACAAGAAAAACTAATGTTTCTAAAATTAAAATTAAACACGATTTGAAAAAAAGTTGCACATCATAAGTTTAGACAATTTTAAGCCGTTAGAAATGTATTGCACTTTTAACGCACTAATTATGTGGATAAGTTAAAAGCATTTCCACTGACTTTCAAGTAATTTTAATGACAAGAAAAACCAATGTTTCTAAAATTAAAATTGGGTACAAGGCGATTTGAAAAAAAGTTCCAGCTCATAAGTTTAGACAATTTTCAGCCGTTTGAAATGTATTACAATTTTAACGCACTAATTATGTGGATAAGTTAAAAGCATTTCCACTGACTTTCAAGTAATTTTACTGACAAGAAAAACTAATGTTTCTAAAATTAAAATTAAACACGATTTGAAAAAAAGATGCAGATCATGTTTAGACAATTTTTAGCCGTTACAAATGTATTGCACTTTTAACGCACTAATTATGTGGATAAGTTAAAAGCATTTCCACTGACTTTCAAGTAATTTTACTGACAAGAAAAACTAATGTTTCTAAAATCAAAATTGAGTAGAAGGCGATTTGAAAAAAAAGTGGCAGATCATAAGTTTAGACAATTTTCAGCCGTTTGAAATGTATTACAATTTTAACGCACTAATTATGTGGATAAGTTAAAAGCATTTCCACTGACTTTCAAGTAATTTTACTGACAAGAAAAACTAATGTTTCTAAAATTAAAATTAAACACGATTTGAAAAAAAGTTGCAGATCATGTTTAGACAATTTTTAGCCGTTACAAATGTATTGCACTTTTAACGCACTAATTATGTGGATAAGTTAAAAGCATTTCCACTGACTTTCAAGTAATTTTACTGACAAGAAAAACTAATGTTTCTAAAATCAAAATTGAGTAGAAGGCGATTTGAAAAAAAAGTGGCAGATCATAAGTTTAGACAATTTTCAGCCGTTTGAAATGTATTGCAATTCAAACGCACTAATTATGTGGATAAGTTAAAAGCATTTCCATTGACTTTCAAGTAATTTTACTGACAAGAAAAACTAATGTTTCTTAAATCAAAATTGAGTAGAAGGCGATTTGAAAAAAAGTGGCAGATCATAAGTTTAGACAATTTTCAGCCGTTTGAAATGTATTGCAATTTAAACGCACTAATTATGTGGATAAGTTAAAAGCATTTCCATTGACTTTCAAGTAATTTTACTGACAAGAAAAACTAATGTTTCTAAAAATTAAAATTAAACACGATTTGAAAAAAAGTTGCAGATCATAAGTTTAGACAATTTTCAGCCGTTAGAAATGTATTGCACTTTTAACGCACTAATTATGTGGATAAGTTAAAAGCATTTCCACTGACTTTCAAGTAATTTTAATGACAAGAAAAACCAATGTTTCTAAAATTAAAATTGAGTACAAGGCGATTTGAAAAAAAGTTCCAGCTCATAAGTTTAGACAATTTTCAGCCGTTTGAAATGTATTACAATTTTAACGCACTAATTATGTGGAAAAGTTAAAAGCATTTCCACTGACTTTCAAGTATTTTTACTGACAAGAAAAACTAATGTTTCTAAAATCAAAATTGAGTAGAAGGCGATTTAAAAAAAATTGCAAATCATAAGTTTAGACAATTTTTAGCCGTTAGAAATGTATTGCACTTTTAACGCACTAATTATGTGGATCAGTTAAAAGCATTTCCAGTGACTTTCAAGTAATTTTACTGACAAGAAAAACTAATGTTTCTAAAATTAAAATTAAACACGATTTGAAAAAAAGTTGCAGATCATAAGTTTAGACAATTTTAAGCCGTTAGAAATGTATTGCACTTTTAACGCACTAATTATGTGGATAAGTTAAAAGCATTTCCACTGACTTTCAAGTAATTTTAATGACAAGAAAAACCAATGTTTCTAAAATTAAAATTGGGTACAAGGCGATTTGAAAAAAAGTTCCAGCTCATAAGTTTAGACAATTTTCAGCCGTTTGAAATGTATTACAATTTTAACGCACTAATTATGTGGATAAGTTAAAAGCATTTCCACTGACTTTCAAGTAATTTTACTGACAAGAAAAACTAATGTTTCTAAAATTAAAATTAAACACGATTTGAAAAAAAGATGCAGATCATGTTTAGACAATTTTTAGCCGTTACAAATGTATTGCACTTTTAACGCACTAATTATGTGGATAAGTTAAAAGCATTTCCACTGACTTTCAAGTAATTTTACTGACAAGAAAAACTAATGTTTCTAAAATCAAAATTGAGTAGAAGGCGATTTGAAAAAAAAGTGGCAGATCATAAGTTTAGACAATTTTCAGCCGTTTGAAATGTATTACAATTTTAACGCACTAATTATGTGGATAAGTTAAAAGCATTTCCACTGACTTTCAAGTAATTTTACTGACAAGAAAAACTAATGTTTCTAAAATTAAAATTAAACACGATTTGAAAAAAAGTTGCAGATCATGTTTAGACAATTTTTAGCCGTTACAAATGTATTGCACTTTTAACGCACTAATTATGTGGATAAGTTAAAAGCATTTCCACTGACTTTCAAGTAATTTTACTGACAAGAAAAACTAATGTTTCTAAAATCAAAATTGAGTAGAAGGCGATTTGAAAAAAAAGTGGCAGATCATAAGTTTAGACAATTTTCAGCCGTTTGAAATGTATTGCAATTCAAACGCACTAATTATGTGGATAAGTTAAAAGCATTTCCATTGACTTTCAAGTAATTTTACTGACAAGAAAAACTAATGTTTCTAAAATCAAAATTGAGTAGAAGGCGATTTGAAAAAAAGTGGCAGATCATAAGTTTAGACAATTTTCAGCCGTTTGAAATGTATTGCAATTTAAACGCACTAATTATGTGGATAAGTTAAAAGCATTTCCATTGACTTTCAAGTAATTTTACTGACAAGAAAAACTAATGTTTCTAAAAATTAAAATTAAACACGATTTGAAAAAAAGTTGCAGATCATAAGTTTAGACAATTTTCAGCCGTTAGAAATGTATTGCACTTTTAACGCACTAATTATGTGGATAAGTTAAAAGCATTTCCACTGACTTTCAAGTAATTTTAATGACAAGAAAAACCAATGTTTCTAAAATTAAAATTGAGTACAAGGCGATTTGAAAAAAAGTTCCAGCTCATAAGTTTAGACAATTTTCAGCCGTTTGAAATGTATTACAATTTTAACGCACTAATTATGTGGAAAAGTTAAAAGCATTTCCACTGACTTTCAAGTATTTTTACTGACAAGAAAAACTAATGTTTCTAAAATCAAAATTGAGTAGAAGGCGATTTAAAAAAAATTGCAAATCATAAGTTTAGACAATTTTTAGCCGTTAGAAATGTATTGCACTTTTAACGCACTAATTATGTGGATCAGTTAAAAGCATTTCCAGTGACTTTCAAGTAATTTTACTGACAAGAAAAACTAATGTTTCTAAAATTAAAATTAAACACGATTTGAAAAAAAGTTGCAGATCATAAGTTTAGACAATTTTAAGCCGTTAGAAATGTATTGCACTTTTAACGCACTAATTATGTGGATAAGTTAAAAGCATTTCCACTGACTTTCAAGTAATTTTAATGACAAGAAAAACCAATGTTTCTAAAATTAAAATTGGGTACAAGGCGATTTGAAAAAAAGTTCCAGCTCATAAGTTTAGACAATTTTCAGCCGTTTGAAATGTATTACAATTTTAACGCACTAATTATGTGGATAAGTTAAAAGCATTTCCACTGACTTTCAAGTAATTTTACTGACAAGAAAAACTAATGTTTCTAAAATTAAAATTAAACACGATTTGAAAAAAAGTTGCAGATCATGTTTAGACAATTTTTAGCCGTTACAAATGTATTGCACTTTTAACGCACTAATTATGTGGATAAGTTAAAAGCATTTCCACTGACTTTCAAGTAATTTTACTGACAAGAAAAACTAATGTTTCTAAAATCAAAATTGAGTAGAAGGCGATTTGAAAAAAAAGTGGCAGATCATAAGTTTAGACAATTTTCAGCCGTTTGAAATGTATTACAATTTTAACGCACTAATTATGTGGATAAGTTAAAAGCATTTCCACTGACTTTCAAGTAATTTTACTGACAAGAAAAACTAATGTTTCTAAAATTAAAATTAAACACGATTTGAAAAAAAGTTGCAGATCATGTTTAGACAATTTTTAGCCGTTACAAATGTATTGCACTTTTAACGCACTAATTATGTGGATAAGTTAAAAGCATTTCCACTGACTTTCAAGTAATTTTACTGACAAGAAAAACTAATGTTTCTAAAATCAAAATTGAGTAGAAGGCGATTTGAAAAAAAAGTGGCAGATCATAAGTTTAGACAATTTTCAGCCGTTTGAAATGTATTGCAATTCAAACGCACTAATTATGTGGATAAGTTAAAAGCATTTCCATTGACTTTCAAGTAATTTTACTGACAAGAAAAACTAATGTTTCTAAAATCAAAATTGAGTAGAAGGCGATTTAAAAAAAATTGCAGATCATAAGTTTAGACAATTTTCAGCCGTTAGAAATGTATTGCACTTTTAACGCACTAATTTTGTGGATCAGTTAAAAGCATTTCCAGTGACTTTCAAGTAATTTTACTGACAAGAAAACTAATGTTTCTAAAATTAAAATTGAACACGATTTAAAAAAAAGTTGCAGATCATAAGTTAAGACAATTTTCAGCCGTTAGAAATGTATTGCACTTTTAACGCACTAATTATTTGGATACGTTAAAAGCAGTTCCACTGACTTTCAAGTAATTTTAATGACAAGAAAAACCAATGTTTCTAAAATTAAAATTGAGTACAAGGCGATTTGAAAAAAAGTTGCAGCTCATAAGTATAGACAATTTTCAAACGTTTGAAATGTATTGCAATTTTAACGCACTAATTATGTGGATAAGTTAAAAGCATTTCCACTGACTTTCAAGTAATTTTACTGACAAGAAAAACTATTGTTTCTAAAATTAAAATTAAACACGATTTGAAAAAAAGTTGCAGATCATAAGTATAGACAATTTTCAGCCGTTTGAAATGTATTTCAATTTTAACGCACTAATTATGTGGATAAGTTAAAAGCATTTCCATTGACTTTCAAGTAATTTTACTGACAAGAAAAACTAATGTTTCTAAAATCAAAATTGAGTAGAAGGCGATTTGAAAAAAAGTGGCAGATCTTAAGTTTAGACAATTTTCAGCCGTTTGAAATGTATTGCAATTTAAACGCACTAATTATGTGGATAAGTTAAAAGCATTTCCATTGACTTTCAAGTAGTTTTACTGACAAGAAAAACTAATGTTTCTAAAAATTAAAATTAAACACGATTTGAAAAAAAGTTGCAGATCATAAGTTTAGACAATTTTCAGCCGTTAGAAATGTATTGCACTTTTAACGCACTAATTATGTGGATAAGTTAAAAGCATTTCCACTGACTTTCAAGTAATTTTAATGACAAGAAAAACCAATGTTTCTAAAATTAAAATTGAGTACAAGGCGATTTGAAAAAAAGTTCCAGCTCATAAGTTTAGACAATTTTCAGCCGTTTGAAATGTATTACAATTTTAACGCACTAATTATGTGGATAAGTTAAAAGCATTTCCACTGACTTTCAAGTAATTTTACTGACAAGAAAAACTAATGTTTCTAAAATTAAAATTAAACACGATTCGAAAAAAAGTTGCAGATCATAAGTATAGACAATTTTCAAACGTTTGAAATGTATTTCAATTTTAACGCACTAATTATGTGGAAAAGTTAAAAGCATTTCCACTGACTTTCAAGTATTTTTACTGACAAGAAAAACTAATGTTTCTAAAATCAAAATTGAGTAGAAGGCGATTTTAAAAAAAATTGCAAATCATAAGTTTAGACAATTTTTAGCCGTTAGAAATGTATTGCACTTTTAACGCACTAATTATGTGGATCAGTTAAAAGCATTTCCAGTGACTTTCAAGTAATTTTACTGACAAGAAAAACTAATGTTTCTAAAATTAAAATTAAACACGATTTGAAAAAAAGTTGCAGATCATAAGTTTAGACAATTTTAAGCCGTTAGAAATGTATTGCACTTTTAACGCACTAATTATGTGGATAAGTTAAAAGCATTTCCACTGACTTTCAAGTAATTTTAATGACAAGAAAAACTAATGTTTCTAAAATCAAAATTGAGTAGAAGGCGATTTGAAAAAAAAGTTGCAGATCATAAGTATAGACAATTTTCAGCCGTTTGAAATGTATTTCAATTTTAACGCACTAATTATGTGGTTAAGTTAAAAGCATTTCCACTGACTTTCAAGTAATTTTACTGACAAGAAAAACTAATGTTTCTAAAATCAAAATTGAGTAGAAGGCGATTTAAAAAAAATTGCAGATCATAAGTTTAGACAATTTTCAGCCGTTAGAAATGTATTGCACTTTTAACGCACTAATTATGTGGATAAGTTAAAAGCATTTCCATTGACTTTCAAGTAATTTTACTGACAAGAAAAACTAATGTTTCTAAAATTAAAATTAAACACGATTTGAAAAAAAGTTACAGATCATAAGTTTAGACAATTTTCAGCCGTTTGAAATACATTGCACTTTTAACGCACTAATTATGTGGATCAGTTAAAAGCATTTCCATTGACTTTCAAGTAATTTTACTGACAAGAAAAACTAATGTTTCTAAAATTAAAATTAAACACGATTTGAAAAAAAGTTGCAGATCATAAGTTTAGACAATTTTCAGCCGTTAGAAATGTATTGCACTTTTAACGCACTAATTATGTGGATAAGTTAAAAGCATTTCCACTGACTTTCAAGTAATTTTAATGACAAGAAAAACCAATGTTTCTAAAATTAAAATTGAGTACAAGGCGATTTGAAAAAAAGTTCCAGCTCATAAGTTTAGAAAATTTTTAGCCGTTTGAAATGTATTACAATTTTAACGCACTAATTATGTGGATAAGTTAAAAGCATTTCCACTGACTTTCAAGTAATTTTACTGACAAGAAAAACTAATGTTTCTAAAATTAAAATTAAACACGATTCGAAAAAAAGTTGCAGATCATAAGTATAGACAATTTTCAGCCGTTAGAAATGTATTGCACTTTTAACGCACTAATTATGTGGATCAGTTAAAAGCATTTCCATTGACTTTCAAGTAATTTTACTGACAAGAAAAACTAATGTTTCTAAAATTAAAATTAAACACGATTTGAAAAAAAGTTGCAGATCATAAGTTTAGACAATTTTCAGCCGTTAGAAATGTATTGCACTTTTAATGCACTAATTATGTGGATAAGTTAAAAGCATTTCCACTGACTTTCAAGTAATTTTAATGACAAGAAAAACCAATGTTTCTAAAATTAAAATTGAGTACAAAGCGATTTGAAAAAAAGTTCCAGCTCATAAGTTTAGACAATTTTCAGCCGTTTGAAATGTATTACAATTTTAACGCACTAATTATGTGGATAAGTTAAAAGCATTTCCACTGACTTTCAAGTAATTCTACTGACAAGAAAAACTAATGTTTCTAAAATTAAAATTAAACACGATTTGAAAAAAAGTTGCAGATCATAAGTTTAGACAATTTTAAGCCGTTAGAAATGTATTGCACTTTTAACGCACTAATTATGTGGATAAGTTAAAAGCATTTCCACTGACTTTCAAGTAATTTTAATGACAAGAAAAACCAATGTTTCTAAAATTAAAATTGAGTACAAGGCGATTTGAAAAAAAGTTCCAGCTCATAAGTTTAGACAATTTTCAGCCGTTTGAAATGTATTACAATTTTAACGCACTAATTATGTGGATAAGTTAAAAGCATTTCCACTGACTTTCAAGTAATTTTACTGACAAGAAAAACTAATGTTTCTAAAATTAAAATTAAACACGATTTGAAAAAAAGTTGCAGATCATAAGTTTAGACAATTTTTAGCCGTTACAAATGTATTGCACTTTTAACGCACTAATTATGTGGATAAGTTAAAAGCATTTCCACTGACTTTCAAGTAATTTTACTGACAAGAAAAACTAATGTTTCTAAAATCAAAATTGAGTAGAAGGCGATTTAAAAAAAATTGCAGATCATAAGTTTAGACAATTTTCAGCCGTTAGAAATGTATTGCACTTTTAACGCACTAATTATGTGGATAAGTTAAAAGCATTTCCATTGACTTTCAAGTAATTTTACTGACAAGAAAAACTAATGTTTCTAAAATTAAAATTAAACACGATTTGAAAAAAAGTTACAGATCATAAGTTTAGACAATTTTCAGCCGTTTGAAATACATTGCACTTTTAACGCACTAATTATGTGGATCAGTTAAAAGCATTTCCATTGACTTTCAAGTAATTTTACTGACAAGAAAAACTAATGTTTCTAAAATTAAAATTAAACACGATTTGAAAAAAAGTTGCAGATCATAAGTTTAGACAATTTTCAGCCGTTAGAAATGTATTGCACTTTTAACGCACTAATTATGTGGATAAGTTAAAAGCATTTCCACTGACTTTCAAGTAATTTTAATGACAAGAAAAACCAATGTTTCTAAAATTAAAATTGAGTACAAGGCGATTTGAAAAAAAGTTCCAGCTCATAAGTTTAGAAAATTTTTAGCCGTTTGAAATGTATTACAATTTTAACGCACTAATTATGTGGATAAGTTAAAAGCATTTCCACTGACTTTCAAGTAATTTTACTGACAAGAAAAACTAATGTTTCTAAAATTAAAATTAAACACGATTCGAAAAAAAAATGCAGATCATAAGTATAGACAATTTTCAGCCGTTAGAAATGTATTGCACTTTTAACGCACTAATTATGTGGATCAGTTAAAAGCATTTCCATTGACTTTCAAGTAATTTTACTGACAAGAAAAACTAATGTTTCTAAAATTAAAATTAAACACGATTTGAAAAAAAGTTGCAGATCATAAGTTTAGACAATTTTCAGCCGTTAGAAATGTATTGCACTTTTAATGCACTAATTATGTGGATAAGTTAAAAGCATTTCCACTGACTTTCAAGTAATTTTAATGACAAGAAAAACCAATGTTTCTAAAATTAAAATTGAGTACAAAGCGATTTGAAAAAAAGTTCCAGCTCATAAGTTTAGACAATTTTCAGCCGTTTGAAATGTATTACAATTTTAACGCACTAATTATGTGGATAAGTTAAAAGCATTTCCACTGACTTTCAAGTAATTCTACTGACAAGAAAAACTAATGTTTCTAAAATTAAAATTAAACACGATTTGAAAAAAAGTTGCAGATCATAAGTTTAGACAATTTTAAGCCGTTAGAAATGTATTGCACTTTTAACGCACTAATTATGTGGATAAGTTAAAAGCATTTCCACTGACTTTCAAGTAATTTTAATGACAAGAAAAACCAATGTTTCTAAAATTAAAATTGAGTACAAGGCGATTTGAAAAAAAGTTCCAGCTCATAAGTTTAGACAATTTTCAGCCGTTTGAAATGTATTACAATTTTAACGCACTAATTATGTGGATAAGTTAAAAGCATTTCCACTGACTTTCAAGTAATTTTACTGACAAGAAAAACTAATGTTTCTAAAATTAAAATTAAACACGATTTGAAAAAAAGTTGCAGATCATAAGTTTAGACAATTTTTAGCCGTTACAAATGTATTGCACTTTTAACGCACTAATTATGTGGATAAGTTAAAAGCATTTCCACTGACTTTCAAGTAATTTTACTGACAAGAAAAACTAATGTTTCTAAAATCAAAATTGAGTAGAAGGCGATTTAAAAAAAATTGCAGATCATAAGTTTAGACAATTTTCAGCCGTTAGAAATGTATTGCACTTTTAACGCACTAATTATGTGGATAAGTTAAAAGCATTTCCATTGACTTTCAAGTAATTTTACTGACAAGAAAAACTAATGTTTCTAAAATTAAAATTAAACACGATTTGAAAAAAAGTTACAGATCATAAGTTTAGACAATTTTCAGCCGTTTGAAATACATTGCACTTTTAACGCACTAATTATGTGGATCAGTTAAAAGCATTTCCATTGACTTTCAAGTAATTTTACTGACAAGAAAAACTAATGTTTCTAAAATTAAAATTAAACACGATTTGAAAAAAAGTTGCAGATCATAAGTTTAGACAATTTTCAGCCGTTAGAAATGTATTGCACTTTTAACGCACTAATTATGTGGATAAGTTAAAAGCATTTCCACTGACTTTCAAGTAATTTTAATGACAAGAAAAACCAATGTTTCTAAAATTAAAATTGAGTACAAGGCGATTTGAAAAAGAGTTCCAGCTCATAAGTTTAGAAAATTTTTAGCCGTTTGAAATACATTGCACTTTTAACGCACTAATTATGTGGATCAGTTAAAAGCATTTCCATTGACTTTCAAGTAATTTTACTGACAAGAAAAACTAATGTTTCTAAAATTAAAATTAAACACGATTTGAAAAAAAGTTGCAGATCATAAGTTTAGACAATTTTCAGCCGTTAGAAATGTATTGCACTTTTAACGCACTAATTATGTGGATAAGTTAAAAGCATTTCCACTGACTTTCAAGTAATTTTAATGACAAGAAAAACCAATGTTTCTAAAATTAAAATTGAGTACAAGGCGATTTGAAAAAGAGTTCCAGCTCATAAGTTTAGAAAATTTTTAGCCGTTTGAAATGTATTACAATTTTAACGCACTAATTATGTGGATAAGTTAAAAGCATTTCCACTGACTTTCAAGTAATTTTACTGACAAGAAAAACTAATGTTTCTAAAATTAAAATTAAACACGATTCGAAAAAAAGTTGCAGATCATAAGTATAGACAATTTTCAGCCGTTAGAAATGTATTGCACTTTTAACGCACTAATTATGTGGATCAGTTAAAAGCATTTCCATTGACTTTCAAGTAATTTTACTGACAAGAAAAACTAATGTTTCTAAAATTAAAATTAAACACGATTTGAAAAAAAGTTGCAGATCATAAGTTTAGACAATTTTCAGCCGTTAGAAATGTATTGCACTTTTAATGCACTAATTATGTGGATAAGTTAAAAGCATTTCCACTGACTTTCAAGTAATTTTAATGACAAGAAAAACCAATGTTTCTAAAATTAAAATTGAGTACAAAGCGATTTGAAAAAAAGTTCCAGCTCATAAGTTTAGACAATTTTCAGCCGTTTGAAATGTATTACAATTTTAACGCACTAATTATGTGGATAAGTTAAAAGCATTTCCACTGACTTTCAAGTAATTCTACTGACAAGAAAAACTAATGTTTCTAAAATTAAAATTAAACACGATTTGAAAAAAAGTTGCAGATCATAAGTTTAGACAATTTTAAGCCGTTAGAAATGTATTGCACTTTTAACGCACTAATTATGTGGATAAGTTAAAAGCATTTCCACTGACTTTCAAGTAATTTTAATGACAAGAAAAACCAATGTTTCTAAAATTAAAATTGAGTACAAGGCGATTTGAAAAAAAGTTCCAGCTCATAAGTTTAGACAATTTTCAGCCGTTTGAAATGTATTACAATTTTAACGCACTAATTATGTGGATAAGTTAAAAGCATTTCCACTGACTTTCAAGTAATTTTACTGACAAGAAAAACTAATGTTTCTAAAATTAAAATTAAACACGATTTGAAAAAAAGTTGCAGATCATAAGTTTAGACAATTTTTAGCCGTTACAAATGTATTGCACTTTTAACGCACTAATTATGTGGATAAGTTAAAAGCATTTCCACTGACTTTCAAGTAATTTTAATGACAAGAAAAACCAATGTTTCTAAAATTAAAATTGAGTACAAAGCGATTTGAAAAAAAGTTCCAGCTCATAAGTTTAGACAATTTTCAGCCGTTTGAAATGTATTACAATTTTAACGCACTAATTATGTGGATAAGTTAAAAGCATTTCCACTGACTTTCAAGTAATTCTACTGACAAGAAAAACTAATGTTTCTAAAATTAAAATTAAACACGATTTGAAAAAAAGTTGCAGATCATAAGTTTAGACAATTTTAAGCCGTTAGAAATGTATTGCACTTTTAACGCACTAATTATGTGGATAAGTTAAAAGCATTTCCACTGACTTTCAAGTAATTTTAATGACAAGAAAAACCAATGTTTCTAAAATTAAAATTGAGTACAAGGCGATTTGAAAAAAAGTTCCAGCTCATAAGTTTAGACAATTTTCAGCCGTTTGAAATGTATTACAATTTTAACGCACTAATTATGTGGATAAGTTAAAAGCATTTCCACTGACTTTCAAGTAATTTTACTGACAAGAAAAACTAATGTTTCTAAAATTAAAATTAAACACGATTTGAAAAAAAGTTGCAGATCATAAGTTTAGACAATTTTTAGCCGTTACAAATGTATTGCACTTTTAACGCACTAATTATGTGGATAAGTTAAAAGCATTTCCACTGACTTTCAAGTAATTTTACTGACAAGAAAAACTAATGTTTCTAAAATCAAAATTGAGTAGAAGGCGATTTAAAAAAAATTGCAGATCATAAGTTTAGACAATTTTCAGCCGTTAGAAATGTATTGCACTTTTAACGCACTAATTATGTGGATAAGTTAAAAGCATTTCCATTGACTTTCAAGTAATTTTACTGACAAGAAAAACTAATGTTTCTAAAATTAAAATTAAACACGATTTGAAAAAAAGTTACAGATCATAAGTTTAGACAATTTTCAGCCGTTTGAAATACATTGCACTTTTAACGCACTAATTATGTGGATCAGTTAAAAGCATTTCCATTGACTTTCAAGTAATTTTACTGACAAGAAAAACTAATGTTTCTAAAATTAAAATTAAACACGATTTGAAAAAAAGTTGCAGATCATAAGTTTAGACAATTTTCAGCCGTTAGAAATGTATTGCACTTTTAACGCACTAATTATGTGGATAAGTTAAAAGCATTTCCACTGACTTTCAAGTAATTTTAATGACAAGAAAAACCAATGTTTCTAAAATTAAAATTGAGTACAAGGCGATTTGAAAAAAAGTTCCAGCTCATAAGTTTAGAAAATTTTTAGCCGTTTGAAATGTATTACAATTTTAACGCACTAATTATGTGGATAAGTTAAAAGCATTTCCACTGACTTTCAAGTAATTTTACTGACAAGAAAAACTAATGTTTCTAAAATTAAAATTAAACACGATTCGAAAAAAAGTTGCAGATCATAAGTATAGACAATTTTCAGCCGTTAGAAATGTATTGCACTTTTAACGCACTAATTATGTGGATCAGTTAAAAGCATTTCCATTGACTTTCAAGTAATTTTACTGACAAGAAAAACTAATGTTTCTAAAATTAAAATTAAACACGATTTGAAAAAAAGTTGCAGATCATAAGTTTAGACAATTTTCAGCCGTTAGAAATGTATTGCACTTTTAATGCACTAATTATGTGGATAAGTTAAAAGCATTTCCACTGACTTTCAAGTAATTTTAATGACAAGAAAAACCAATGTTTCTAAAATTAAAATTGAGTACAAAGCGATTTGAAAAAAAGTTCCAGCTCATAAGTTTAGACAATTTTCAGCCGTTTGAAATGTATTACAATTTTAACGCACTAATTATGTGGATAAGTTAAAAGCATTTCCACTGACTTTCAAGTAATTCTACTGACAAGAAAAACTAATGTTTCTAAAATTAAAATTAAACACGATTTGAAAAAAAGTTGCAGATCATAAGTTTAGACAATTTTAAGCCGTTAGAAATGTATTGCACTTTTAACGCACTAATTATGTGGATAAGTTAAAAGCATTTCCACTGACTTTCAAGTAATTTTAATGACAAGAAAAACCAATGTTTCTAAAATTAAAATTGAGTACAAGGCGATTTGAAAAAAAGTTCCAGCTCATAAGTTTAGACAATTTTCAGCCGTTTGAAATGTATTACAATTTTAACGCACTAATTATGTGGATAAGTTAAAAGCATTTCCACTGACTTTCAAGTAATTTTACTGACAAGAAAAACTAATGTTTCTAAAATTAAAATTAAACACGATTTGAAAAAAAGTTGCAGATCATAAGTTTAGACAATTTTTAGCCGTTACAAATGTATTGCATTTTTAACGCACTAATTATGTGGATAAGTTAAAAGCATTTCCACTGACTTTCAAGTAATTTTACTGACAAGAAAAACTAATGTTTCTAAAATCAAAATTGAGTAGAAGGCGATTTGAAAAAAAAGTTGCAGATCATAAGTTTAGACAATTTTCAGCCGTTTGAAATGTATTGCAATTTAAACGCACTAATTATGTGGATTAAGTTAAAAGCATTTCCATTGACTTTCAAGTAATTTTACTGACAAGAAAAACTAATGTTTCTAAAATTAAAATTAAACACGATTTGAAAAACAGTTGCAGATCATAAGTATAGACAATTTTCAAACGTTTGAAATGTATTGCACTTTTAACGCACTAATTATGTGGATAAGTTAAAAGCATTTCCACTGACTTTCAAGTAATTTTAATGACAAGAAAAACCAATGTTTCTAAAATTAAAATTGAGTACAAGGCGATTTGAAAAAAAGTTCCAGCTCATAAGTTTAGACAATTTTCAGCCGTTTGAAATGTATTACAATTTTAACGCACTAATTATGTGGATAAGTTAAAAGCATTTCCACTGACTTTCAAGTAATTTTACTGACAAGAAAAACTAATGTTTCTAAAATTAAAATTAAACACGATTTGAAAAAAAGTTGCAGATCATGTTTAGACAATTTTTAGCCGTTACAAATGTATTGCACTTTTAACGCACTAATTATGTGGATAAGTTAAAAGCATTTCCACTGACTTTCAAGTAATTTTACTGACAAGAAAAACTAATGTTTCTAAAATCAAAATTGAGTAGAAGGCGATTTGAAAAAAAAGTGGCAGATCATAAGTTTAGACAATTTTCAGCCGTTTGAAATGTATTGCAATTTAAACGCACTAATTATGTGGATAAGTTAAAAGCATTTCCATTGACTTTCAAGTAATTTTACTGACAAGAAAAACTAATGTTTCTAAAATCAAAATTGAGTAGAAGGCGATTTAAAAAAAATTGCAGATCATAAGTTTAGACAATTTTCCGCCGTTAGAAATGTATTGCACTTTTAACGCACTAATTATGTGGATCAGTTAAAAGCATTTCCAGTGACTTTCAAGTAATTTTACTGACAAGAAAACTAATGTTTCTAAAATTAAAATTGAACACGATTTGAAAAAAAGTTGCAGATCATAAGTTTAGACAATTTTCAGCCGTTAGAAATGTATTGCACTTTTAACGCACTAATTATTTGGATACGTTAAAAGCAGTTCCACTGACTTTCAAGTAATTTTAATGACAAGAAAAACCAATGTTTCTAAAATTAAAATTGAGTACAAGGCGATTTGAAAAAAAGTTGCAGCTCATAAGTATAGACAATTTTCAAACGTTTGAAATGTATTGCAATTTTAACGCACTAATTATGTGGATAAGTTAAAAGCATTTCCACTGACTTTCAAGTAATTTTACTGACAAGAAAAACTATTGTTTCTAAAATTAAAATTAAACACGATTTGAAAAAAAGTTGCAGATCATAAGTATAGACAATTTTCAGCCGTTTGAAATGTATTTCAATTTTAACGCACTAATTATGTGGATAAGTTAAAAGCATTTCCATTGACTTTCAAGTAATTTTACTGACAAGAAAAACTAATGTTGCTAAAATCAAAATTGAGTAGAAGGCGATTTGAAAAAAAGTGGCAGATCATAAGTTTAGACAATTTTCAGCCGTTTGAAATGTATTGCAATTTAAACGCACTAATTATGTGGATAAGTTAAAAGCATTTCCATTGACTTTCAAGTAATTTTACTGACAAGAAAAACTAATGTTTCTAAAATCAAAATTGAGTAGAAGGCGATTTGAAAAAAAAGTGGCAGATCATAAGTTTAGACAATTTTCAGCCGTTTGAAATGTATTGCAATTTAAACGCACTAATTATGTGGATAAGTTAAAAGCATTTCCATTGACTTTCAAGTAATTTTACTGACAAGAAAAACTAATGTTTCTAAAATCAAAATTGAGTAGAAGGCGATTTAAAAAAAATTGCAGATCATAAGTTTAGACAATTTTCAGCCGTTAGAAATGTATTGCACTTTTAACGCACTAATTATGTGGATCAGTTAAAAGCATTTCCAGTGACTTTCAAGTAATTTTACTGACAAGAAAACTAATGTTTCTAAAATTAAAATTGAACACGATTTGAAAAAAAGTTGCAGATCATAAGTTTAGACAATTTTCAGCCGTTAGAAATGTATTGCACTTTTAACGCACTAATTATTTGGATACGTTAAAAGCAGTTCCACTGACTTTCAAGTAATTTTAATGACAAGAAAAACCAATGTTTCTAAAATTAAAATTGAGTACAAGGCGATTTGAAAAAAAGTTGCAGCTCATAAGTATAGACAATTTTCAAACGTTTGAAATGTATTGCAATTTTAACGCACTAATTATGTGGATAAGTTAAAAGCATTTCCACTGACTTTCAAGTAATTTTACTGACAAGAAAAACTATTGTTTCTAAAATTAAAATTAAACACGATTTGAAAAAAAGTTGCAGATCATAAGTATAGACAATTTTCAGCCGTTTGAAATGTATTTCAATTTTAACGCACTAATTATGTGGATAAGTTAAAAGCATTTCCATTGACTTTCAAGTAATTTTACTGACAAGAAAAACTAATGTTGCTAAAATCAAAATTGAGTAGAAGGCGATTTGAAAAAAAGTGGCAGATCATAAGTTTAGACAATTTTCAGCCGTTTGAAATGTATTGCAATTTAAACGCACTAATTATGTGGATAAGTTAAAAGCATTTCCATTGACTTTCAAGTAATTTTACTGACAAGAAAAACTAATGTTTCTAAAAATTAAAATTAAACACGATTTGAAAAAAAGTTGCAGATCATAAGTTTAGACAATTTTCAGCCGTTAGAAATGTATTGCACTTTTAACGCACTAATTATGTTGATAAGTTAAAAGCATTTCCACTGACTTTCAAGTAATTTTAATGACAAGAAAAACCAATGTTTCTAAAATTAAAATTGAGTACAAGGCGATTTGAAAAAAAGTTCCAGCTCATAAGTTTAGACAATTTTCAGCCGTTTGAAATGTATTACAATTTTAACACACTAATTATGTGGAAAAGTTAAAAGCATTTCCACTGACTTTCAAGTATTTTTACTGACAAGAAAAACTAATGTTTCTAAAATCAAAATTGAGTAGAAGGCGATTTAAAAAAAATTGCAAATCATAAGTTTAGACAATTTTTAGCCGTTAGAAATGTATTGCACTTTTAACGCACTAATTATGTGGATCAGTTAAAAGCATTTCCAGTGACTTTCAAGTAATTTTACTGACAAGAAAAACTAATGTTTCTAAAATTAAAATTAAACACGATTTGAAAAAAAGTTGCAGATCATAAGTTTAGACAATTTTAAGCCGTTAGAAATGTATTGCACTTTTAACGCACTAATTATGTGGATAAGTTAAAAGCATTTCCACTGACTTTCAAGTAATTTTAATGACAAGAAAAACCAATGTTTCTAAAATTACAATTGGGTACAAGGCGATTTGAAAAAAAGTTCCAGCTCATAAGTTTAGACAATTTTCAGCCGTTTGAAATGTATTACAATTTTAACGCACTAATTATGTGGATAAGTTAAAAGCATTTCCACTGACTTTCAAGTAATTTTACTGACAAGAAAAACTAATGTTTCTAAAATTAAAATTAAACACGATTTGAAAAAAAGTTGCAGATCATGTTTAGACAATTTTTAGCCGTTACAAATGTATTGCACTTTTAACGCACTAATTATGTGGATAAGTTAAAAGCATTTCCACTGACTTTCAAGTAATTTTACTGACAAGAAAAACTAATGTTTCTAAAATCAAAATTGAGTAGAAGGCGATTTGAAAAAAAAGTGGCAGATCATAAGTTTAGACAATTTTCAGCCGTTTGAAATGTATTGCAATTTAAACGCACTAATTATGTGGATAAGTTAAAAGCATTTCCATTGACTTTCAAGTAATTTTACTGACAAGAAAAACTAATGTTTCTAAAATCAAAATTGAGTAGAAGGCGATTTAAAAAAAATTGCAGATCATAAGTTTAGACAATTTTCAGCCGTTAGAAATGTATTGCACTTTTAACGCACTAATTATGTGGATCAGTTAAAAGCATTTCCAGTGACTTTCAAGTAATTTTACTGACAAGAAAAACTAATGTTTCTAAAATTAAAATTGAACACGATTTGAAAAAAAGTTGCAGATCATAAGTATAAACAATTTTCAGCCGTTTGAAATGTATTTCAATTTTAACGCACTAATTATGTGGATAAGTTAAAAGCATTTCCACTGACTTTCAAGTATTTTTACTGACAAGAAAAACTAATGTTTCTAAAATCAAAATTGATTTAGAAGGCGATTTGAAAAAAAAGTGGCAGATCATAAGTTTAGACAATTTTCAGCCGTTAGAAATGTATTGCACTTTTAACGCACTAATTATGTGGATCAGTTAAAAGCATTTCCATTGACTTTCAAGTAATTTTACTGACTAGAAAAACTAATGTTTCTAAAATTAAAATTGAGTACAAGGCGATTTGAAAAATAAGTCGCAGATCATAAGTTTAGACAATTTTCAGCTGTTTGAAATGTATTGCAATTTAAACGCATTAATTATGTGGATAAGTTAAAAGCATTTCCATTGACTTTCAAGTAATTTTACTGACAAGAAAAACTAATGTTTCTAAAATTAAAATTAAACACGATTTGAAAAAAAGTTGCAGATCATAAGTATAGACAATTTTCAAACGTTTGAAATGTATTTCAATTTTAACGCACTAATTATGTGGATAAGTTAAAAGCATTTCCACTGACTTTCAAGTAATTTTACTGACAAGAAAAACTAATCTTTCTGAAATCAAAATTGAGTAGAAGGCGATTTAAAAAAAATTGCAGATCATAAGTTTAGACAATTTTCAGCCGTTAGAAATGTATTGCACTTTTAACGCACTAATTATGTGGATAAGTTAAAAGCATTTCCACTGACTTTCAAGTAATTTTACTGACAAGAAAAACTAATGTTTCTAAAATTAAAATTAAACACGATTTGAAAAAAAGTTGCAGATCATAAGTTTAGACAATTTTTAGCCGTTACAAATGTATTGCACTTTTAACGCACTAATTATGTGGATAAGTTAAAAGCATTTCCACTGACTTTCAAGTAATTTTACTGACAAGAAAAACTAATGTTTCTAAAATCAAAATTGAGTAGAAGGCGATTTGAAAAAAAGTGGCAGATCATAAGTTTAGACAATTTTCAGCCGTTTGAAATGTATTGCAATTTAAACGCACTAATTATGTGGATAAGTTAAAAGCATTTCCATTGACTTTCAAGTAATTTTACTGACAAGAAAAACTAATGTTTCTAAAAATTAAAATTAAACACGATTTGAAAAAAAGACAATTTTCAAACGTTTGAAATGTATTTCAATTTTAACGCACTAATTATGTGGATAAGTTAAAGGCATTTCCACTGACTTTCAAGTAATTTTACTGACAAGAAAAACTAATATTTCTAAAATCAAAATTAAACACGATTCGAAAAAAAGTTGCAAATCATAAGTATAGACAATTTTCAAACGTTTGAAATGTATTTCAATTTTAACGCACTAATTATGTGGATAAGTTAAAAGCATTTCCACTGACTTTCAAGTATTTTTACTGACAAGAAAAACTCATGTTTCTAAAATCAAAATTGAGTAGAAGGCGATTTAAAAAAAATTGCAAATCATAAGTTTAGACAATTTTTAGCCGTTAGAAATGTATTGCACTTTTAACGCACTAATTATGTGGATCAGTTAAAAGCATTTCCAGTGACTTTCAAGTAATTTTACTGACAAGAAAAACTAATGTTTCTAAAATTAAAATTAAACACGATTTGAAAAAAAGTTGCAGATCATAAGTTTAGACAATTTTCAGCCGTTTGAAATGTATTGCAATTTAAACGCACTATTTCTGTGGATAAGTTAAAAGCATTTCCACTGACTTTCAAGTAATTTTAATGACAAGAAAAACCAATGTTTCTAAAATTAAAATTGAGTACAAGGCGATTTGAAAAAAAGTTGCAGCTCATAAGTATAGACAATTTTCAAACGTTTGAAATGTATTGCAATTTTAACGCACTAATTATGTGGATAAGTTAAAAGCATTTCCACTGACTTTCAAGTAATTTTACTGACAAGAAAAACTATTGTTTCTAAAATTAAAATTAAACACGATTTGAAAAAAAGTTGCAGATCATAAGTATAGACAATTTTCAGCCGTTTGAAATGTATTTCAATTTTAACGCACTAATTATGTGGATAAGTTAAAAGCATTTCCACTGACTTTCAAGTATTTTTACTGACAAGAAAAACTAATGTTTCTAAAATCAAAATTGATTAGAAGGCGATTTGAAAAAAAAGTGGCAGATCATAAGTTTAGACAATTTTCAGCCGTTTGAAATGTATTGCAATTTAAACGCACTAATTATGTGGATAAGTTAAAAGCATTTCCATTGACTTTCAAGTAATTTTATTGACAAGAAAAACTAATGTTTCTAAAATTAAAATTGAGTACAAGGCGATTTGAAAAATAAGTCGCAGATCATAAGTTTAGACAATTTTCAGCTGTTTGAAATGTATTGCAATTTAAACGCATTAATTATGTGGATAAGTTAAAAGCATTTCCATTGACTTTCAAGTAATTTTACTGACAAGAAAAACTAATGTTTCTAAAATTAAAATTAAACACGATTTGAAAAAAAGTTGCAGATCATAAGTATAGACAATTTTAAGCCGTTAGAAATGTATTGCACTTTTAACGCACTAATTATGTGGATAAGTTAAAAGCATTTCCACTGACTTTCAAGTAATTTTAATGACAAGAAAAACCAATGTTTCTAAAATTAAAATTGGGTACAAGGCGATTTGAAAAAAAGTTCCAGCTCATAAGTTTAGATATTTTCAGCCGTTTGAAATGTATTACAATTTTAACGCACTAATTATGTGGATAAATTAAAAGCATTTCCACTGACTTTCAAGTAATTTTACTGACAAGAAAAACTAATGTTTCTAAAATTAAAATTAAACACGATTTGAAAAAAAGTTGCAGATCATAAGTTTAGACAATTTTTAGCCGTTACAAATGTATTGCACTTTTAACGCACTAATTATGTGGATAAGTTAAAAGCATTTCCACTGACTTTCAAGTAATTTTACTGACAAGAAAAACTAATGTTTCTAAAATCAAAATTGAGTATAAGGCGATTTGAAAAAAAAGTGGCAGATCATAAGTTTAGACAATTTTCAGCTGTTTGAAATGTATTGCAATTTAAACGCACTAATTATGTGGATAAGTTAAAAGCATTTCCATTGACTTTCAAGTAATTTTACTGACAAGAAAAACTAATGTTTCTAAAATTAAAATTAAACACGATTTGAAAAAAAGTTGCAGATCATAAGTATAGACAATTTTCAAACGTTTGAAATGTATTTCAATTTTAACGCACTAATTATGTGGATAAGTTAAAAGCATTTCTACTGACTTTCAAGTAATTTTACTGACAAGAAAAACTAATGTTTCTAAAATCAAAATTGAGTAGAAGGCGATTTAAAAAAAATTGCAGAGCATAAGTTTAGACAATTTTCAGCCGTTAGAAATGTATTGCACTTTTAACGCACTAATTATGTGGATCAATTAAAAGCATTTCCAGTGACTTTCAAGTAATTTTACTGACAAGAAAAACTAATGTTTCTAAAATTAAAATTGAACACGATTTGAAAAAAAGTTGCAGATCATAAGTTTAGACAATTTTCTGCCGTTAGAAATGTATTGCACTTTTAACGCACTAATTATGTGGATAAGTTAAAAGCATTTCCACTGACTTTCAAGTAATTTTAATGACAAGAAAAACCAATGTTTCTAAAATTAAAATTGAGTACAAGGCGATTTGAAAAAAAGTTCCAGCTCATAAGTTTAGACAATTTTCAGCCGTTTGAAATGTATTACAATTTTAACGCACTAATTATGTGGATAAGTTAAAAGCATTTCCACTGACTTTCAAGTAATTTTACTGACAAGAAAAACTAATGTTTCTAAAATTAAAATTAAACACGATTTGAAAAAAAGTTGCAGATCATAAGTTTAGACAATTTTTAGCCGTTACAAATGTATTGCACTTTTAACGCACTAATTATGTGGATAAGTTAAAAGCATTTCCACTGACTTTCAAGTAATTTTACTGACAAGAAAAACTAATGTTTCTAAAATCAAAATTGAGTAGAAATCGATTTGGAAAAAAATTGCAGATCATAAGTTTAGACAATTTTCAGCCGTTAGAAATGTATTGCACTTTTAACGCACTAATTATGTGGATCAGTTAAAAGCATTTCCAGTGACTTTCAAGTAATTTTACTGACAAGAAAAACTAATGTTTCTAAAATTAAAATTGAACACGATTTGAAAAAAAGTTGCAGATCATAAGTTTAGACAATTTTCAGCCGTTAGAAATGTATTGCACTTTTAACGCACTAATTATTTGGATAAGTTAAAAGCATTTCCACTGACTTTCAAGTAATTTTAATGACAAGAAAAACCAATGTTTCTAAAATTAAAATTGAGTACAAGGCGATTTGAAAAAAAGTTGCAGCTCATAAGTATAGACAATTTTCAAATGTTTGAAATGTATTGCAATTTTAACGCACTAATTATGTGGATAAGTTAAAAGCATTTCCACTGACTTTCAAGTAATTTTACTGACAAGAAAAACTATTGTTTCTAAAATTAAAATTAAACACGATTTGAAAAAAAGTTGCAGATCATAAGTTTAGACAATTTTCAGCCGTTTGAAATGTATTGCAATTTAAACGCACTAATTATGTGGATAAGTTAAAAGCATTTCCACTGACTTTCAAGTAATTTTAATGACAAGAAAAACCAATGTTTCTAAAATTAAAATTGAGTACAAGGCGATTTGAAAAAAAGTTGCAGATCATAAGTTTAGACAATTTTTAGCCGTTACAAATGTATTGCACTTTTAACGCACTAATTATGTGGATAAGTTAAAAGCATTTCCACTGACTTTCAAGTAATTTTACTGACAAGAAAAACTAATGTTTCTAAAATCAAAATTGAGTAGAAGGCGATTTGAAAAAAAAGTGGCAGATCATAAGTTTAGACAATTTTCAGCCGTTTGAAATGTATTGCAATTTAAACGCACTAATTATGTGGATAAGTTAAAAGCATTTCCATTGACTTTCAAGTAATTTTACTGACAAGAAAAACTAATGTTTCTAAAATTAAAATTAAACACGATTTGAAAAAAAGTTGCAGATCATAAGTATAGACAATTTTCAAACGTTTGAAATGTATTTCAATTTTAACGCACTAATTATTTGGATAAGTTAAAAGCATTTCCACTGACTGTCAAGTAATTTTACTGACAAGAAAAACTATTGTTTCTAAAATTAAAATTAAACACGATTTGAAAAAAAGTTGCAGATCATAAGTATAGACAATTTTCAGCCGTTTGAAATGTATTTCAAATTTTAACGCACTAATTATGTGGATAAGTTAAAAGCATTTCCACTGACTTTCAAGTATTTTTACTGACAAGAAAAACTAATGTTTCTAAAATCAAAATTGATTAGAAGGCGATTTGAAAAAAAAGTGGCAGATCATAAGTTTAGACAATTTTCAGCCGTTTGAAATGTATTGCAATTTAAACGCACTAATTATGTGGATAAGTTAAAAGCATTTCCATTGACTTTCAAGTAATTTTACTGACTAGAAAAACTAATGTTTCTAAAATTAAAATTGAGTACAAGGCGATTTGAAAAATAAGTCGCAGATCATAAGTTTAGACAATTTTCAGCTGTTTGAAATGTATTGCAATTTAAACGCATTAATTATGTGGATAAGTTAAAAGCATTTCCATTGACTTTCAAGTAATTTTACTGACAAGAAAAACTAATGTTTCTAAAATTAAAATTAAACACGATTTGAAAAAAAGTTGCAGATCATAAGTTTAGACAATTTTCAGCCGTTAGAAATGTATTGCACTTTTAACGCACTAATTATGTGGATAAGTTAAAAGCATTTCCACTGACTTTCAAGTAATTTTAATGACAAGAAAAACCAATGTTTCTAAAATTAAAATTGAGTACAAGGCGATTTGAAAAAAAGTTCCAGCTCATAAGTTTAGACAATTTTCAGCCGTTTGAAATGTATTTCAAATTTTAACGCACTAATTATGTGGATAAGTTAAAAGCATTTCCACTGACTTTCAAGTATTTTTACTGACAAGAAAAACTAATGTTTCTAAAATCAAAATTGATTAGAAGGCGATTTGAAAAAAAAGTGGCAGATCATAAGTTTAGACAATTTTCAGCCGTTTGAAATGTATTGCAATTTAAACGCACTAATTATGTGGATAAGTTAAAAGCATTTCCATTGACTTTCAAGTAATTTTACTGACTAGAAAAACTAATGTTTCTAAAATTAAAATTGAGTACAAGGCGATTTGAAAAATAAGTCGCAGATCATAAGTTTAGACAATTTTCAGCTGTTTGAAATGTATTGCAATTTAAACGCATTAATTATGTGGATAAGTTAAAAGCATTTCCATTGACTTTCAAGTAATTTTACTGACAAGAAAAACTAATGTTTCTAAAATTAAAATTAAACACGATTTGAAAAAAAGTTGCAGATCATAAGTATAGACAATTTTCAAACGTTTGAAATGTATTTCAATTTTAACGCACTAATTATGTGGATAAGTTAAAAGCATTTCCACTGACTTTCAAGTAATTTTACTGACAAGAAAAACTAATGTTTCTAAAATCAAAATTGAGTAGAAGGCGATTTGAAAAAAATTGCAGATCATAAGTTTAGACAATTTTCAGCCGTTAGAAATGTATTGCACTTTTAACGCACTAATTATGTGGATAAGTTAAAAGCATTTCCATTGACTTTCAAGTAATTTTACTGACAAGAAAAACTAATGTTTCTAAAATTAAAATTAAACACGATTTGAAAAAAAGTTGCAGATCATAAGTTTAGACAATTTTCAGCCGTTTGAAATGTATTGCAATTTAAACGCACTAATTATGTGGATAAGTTAAAAGCATTTCCACTGACTTTCAAGTAATTTTAATGACAAGAAAAACCAATGTTTCTAAAATTAAAATTGAGTACAAGGCGATTTGAAAAAAAGTTGCAGATCATAAGTTTAGACAATTTTTAGCCGTTACAAATGTATTGCACTTTTAACGCACTAATTATGTGGATAAGTTAAAAGCATTTCCACTGACTTTCAAGTAATTTTACTGACAAGAAAAACTAATGTTTCTAAAATCAAAATTGAGTAGAAGGCGATTTGAAAAAAAAGTGGCAGATCATAAGTTTAGACAATTTTCAGCCGTTTGAAATGTATTGCAATTTAAACGCACTAATTATGTGGATAAGTTAAAAGCATTTCCATTGACTTTCAAGTAATTTTACTGACAAGAAAAACTAATGTTTCTAAAATTAAATTAAACACGATTTGAAAAAAAGTTGCAGATCATAAGTATAGACAATTTTCAAACGTTTGAAATGTATTTCAATTTTAACGCACTAATTATTTGGATAAGTTAAAAGCATTTCCACTGACTTTCAAGTAATTTTAATGACAAGAAAAACCAATGTTTCTAAAATTAAAATTGAGTACAAGGCGATTTGAAAAAAAGTTGCAGCTCATAAGTATAGACAATTTTCAAACGTTTGAAATGTATTGCAATTTTAACGCACTAATTATGTGGATAAGTTAAAAGCATTTCCACTGACTGTCAAGTAATTTTACTGACAAGAAAAACTATTGTTTCTAAAATTAAAATTAAACACGATTTGAAAAAAAGTTGCAGATCATAAGTATAGACAATTTTCAGCCGTTTGAAATGTATTTCAAATTTTAACGCACTAATTATGTGGATAAGTTAAAAGCATTTCCACTGACTTTCAAGTATTTTTACTGACAAGAAAAACTAATGTTTCTAAAATCAAAATTGAGTACAAGGCGATTTGAAAAATAAGTCGCAGATCATAAGTTTAGACAATTTTCAGCTGTTTGAAATGTATTGCAATTTAAACGCATTAATTATGTGGATAAGTTAAAAGCATTTCCATTGACTTTCAAGTAATTTTACTGACAAGAAAAACTAATGTTTCTAAAATTAAAATTAAACACGATTTGAAAAAAAGTTGCAGATCATAAGTATAGACAATTTTCAGCCGTTTGAAATGTATTTCAATTTTAACGCACTAATTATGTGGATAAGTTAAAAGCATTTCCATTGACTTTCAAGTAATTTTACTGACAAGAAAAACTAATGTTGCTAAAATCAAAATTGAGTAGAAGGCGATTTGAAAAAAAGTGGCAGATCATAAGTTTAGACAATTTTCAGCCGTTTGAAATGTATTGCAATTTAAACGCACTAATTATGTGGATAAGTTAAAAGCATTTCCATTGACTTTCAAGTAATTTTACTGACAAGAAAAACTAATGTTTCTAAAAATTAAAATTAAACACGATTTGAAAAAAAGTTGCAGATCATAAGTTTAGACAATTTTCAGCCGTTAGAAATGTATTGCACTTTTAACGCACTAATTATGTTGATAAGTTAAAAGCATTTCCACTGACTTTCAAGTAATTTTAATGACAAGAAAAACCAATGTTTCTAAAATTAAAATTGAGTACAAGGCGATTTGAAAAAAAGTTCCAGCTCATAAGTTTAGACAATTTTCAGCCGTTTGAAATGTATTACAATTTTAACACACTAATTATGTGGAAAAGTTAAAAGCATTTCCACTGACTTTCAAGTATTTTTACTGACAAGAAAAACTAATGTTTCTAAAATCAAAATTGAGTAGAAGGCGATTTAAAAAAAATTGCAAATCATAAGTTTAGACAATTTTTAGCCGTTAGAAATGTATTGCACTTTTAACGCACTAATTATGTGGATCAGTTAAAAGCATTTCCAGTGACTTTCAAGTAATTTTACTGACAAGAAAAACTAATGTTTCTAAAATTAAAATTAAACACGATTTGAAAAAAAGTTGCAGATCATAAGTTTAGACAATTTTAAGCCGTTAGAAATGTATTGCACTTTTAACGCACTAATTATGTGGATAAGTTAAAAGCATTTCCACTGACTTTCAAGTAATTTTAATGACAAGAAAAACCAATGTTTCTAAAATTAAAATTGGGTACAAGGCGATTTGAAAAAAAGTTCCAGCTCATAAGTTTAGACAATTTTCAGCCGTTTGAAATGTATTACAATTTTAACGCACTAATTATGTGGATAAGTTAAAAGCATTTCCACTGACTTTCAAGTAATTTTACTGACAAGAAAAACTAATGTTTCTAAAATTAAAATTAAACACGATTTGAAAAAAAGTTGCAGATCATGTTTAGACAATTTTTAGCCGTTACAAATGTATTGCACTTTTAACGCACTAATTATGTGGATAAGTTAAAAGCATTTCCACTGACTTTCAAGTAATTTTACTGACAAGAAAAACTAATGTTTCTAAAATCAAAATTGAGTAGAAGGCGATTTGAAAAAAAAGTGGCAGATCATAAGTTTAGACAATTTTCAGCCGTTTGAAATGTATTGCAATTTAAACGCACTAATTATGTGGATAAGTTAAAAGCATTTCCATTGACTTTCAAGTAATTTTACTGACAAGAAAAACTAATGTTTCTAAAATCAAAATTGAGTAGAAGGCGATTTAAAAAAAATTGCAGATCATAAGTTTAGACAATTTTCAGCCGTTAGAAATGTATTGCACTTTTAACGCACTAATTATGTGGATCAGTTAAAAGCATTTCCAGTGACTTTCAAGTAATTTTACTGACAAGAAAAACTAATGTTTCTAAAATTAAAATTGAACACGATTTGAAAAAAAGTTGCAGATCATAAGTATAAACAATTTTCAGCCGTTTGAAATGTATTTCAATTTTAACGCACTAATTATGTGGATAAGTTAAAAGCATTTCCACTGACTTTCAAGTATTTTTACTGACAAGAAAAACTAATGTTTCTAAAATCAAAATTGATTTAGAAGGCGATTTGAAAAAAAAGTGGCAGATCATAAGTTTAGACAATTTTCAGCCGTTAGAAATGTATTGCACTTTTAACGCACTAATTATGTGGATCAGTTAAAAGCATTTCCATTGACTTTCAAGTAATTTTACTGACTAGAAAAACTAATGTTTCTAAAATTAAAATTGAGTACAAGGCGATTTGAAAAATAAGTCGCAGATCATAAGTTTAGACAATTTTCGGCTGTTTGAAATGTATTGCAATTTAAACGCATTAATTATGTGGATAAGTTAAAAGCATTTCCATTGACTTTCAAGTAATTTTACTGACAAGAAAAACTAATGTTTCTAAAATTAAAATTAAACACGATTTGAAAAAAAGTTGCAGATCATAAGTATAGACAATTTTCAAACGTTTGAAATGTATTTCAATTTTAACGCACTAATTATGTGGATAAGTTAAAAGCATTTCCACTGACTTTCAAGTAATTTTACTGACAAGAAAAACTAATCTTTCTGAAATCAAAATTGAGTAGAAGGCGATTTAAAAAAAATTGCAGATCATAAGTTTAGACAATTTTCAGCCGTTAGAAATGTATTGCACTTTTAACGCACTAATTATGTGGATAAGTTAAAAGCATTTCCACTGACTTTCAAGTAATTTTACTGACAAGAAAAACTAATGTTTCTAAAATTAAAATTAAACACGATTTGAAAAAAAGTTGCAGATCATAAGTTTAGACAATTTTTAGCCGTTACAAATGTATTGCACTTTTAACGCACTAATTATGTGGATAAGTTAAAAGCATTTCCACTGACTTTCAAGTAATTTTACTGACAAGAAAAACTAATGTTTCTAAAATCAAAATTGAGTAGAAGGCGATTTGAAAAAAAGTGGCAGATCATAAGTTTAGACAATTTTCAGCCGTTTGAAATGTATTGCAATTTAAACGCACTAATTATGTGGATAAGTTAAAAGCATTTCCATTGACTTTCAAGTAATTTTACTGACAAGAAAAACTAATGTTTCTAAAAATTAAAATTAAACACGATTTGAAAAAAAGACAATTTTCAAACGTTTGAAATGTATTTCAATTTTAACGCACTAATTATGTGGATAAGTTAAAGGCATTTCCACTGACTTTCAAGTAATTTTACTGACAAGAAAAACTAATATTTCTAAAATCAAAATTAAACACGATTCGAAAAAAAGTTGCAAATCATAAGTATAGACAATTTTCAAACGTTTGAAATGTATTTCAATTTTAACGCACTAATTATGTGGATAAGTTAAAAGCATTTCCACTGACTTTCAAGTATTTTTACTGACAAGAAAAACTCATGTTTCTAAAATCAAAATTGAGTAGAAGGCGATTTAAAAAAAATTGCAAATCATAAGTTTAGACAATTTTTAGCCGTTAGAAATGTATTGCACTTTTAACGCACTAATTATGTGGATCAGTTAAAAGCATTTCCAGTGACTTTCAAGTAATTTTACTGACAAGAAAAACTAATGTTTCTAAAATTAAAATTAAACACGATTTGAAAAAAAGTTGCAGATCATAAGTTTAGACAATTTTCAGCCGTTTGAAATGTATTGCAATTTAAACGCACTATTTCTGTGGATAAGTTAAAAGCATTTCCACTGACTTTCAAGTAATTTTAATGACAAGAAAAACCAATGTTTCTAAAATTAAAATTGAGTACAAGGCGATTTGAAAAAAAGTTGCAGCTCATAAGTATAGACAATTTTCAAACGTTTGAAATGTATTGCAATTTTAACGCACTAATTATGTGGATAAGTTAAAAGCATTTCCACTGACTTTCAAGTAATTTTACTGACAAGAAAAACTATTGTTTCTAAAATTAAAATTAAACACGATTTGAAAAAAAGTTGCAGATCATAAGTATAGACAATTTTCAGCCGTTTGAAATGTATTTCAATTTTAACGCACTAATTATGTGGATAAGTTAAAAGCATTTCCACTGACTTTCAAGTATTTTTACTGACAAGAAAAACTAATGTTTCTAAAATCAAAATTGATTAGAAGGCGATTTGAAAAAAAAGTGGCAGATCATAAGTTTAGACAATTTTCAGCCGTTTGAAATGTATTGCAATTTAAACGCACTAATTATGTGGATAAGTTAAAAGCATTTCCATTGACTTTCAAGTAATTTTATTGACAAGAAAAACTAATGTTTCTAAAATTAAAATTGAGTACAAGGCGATTTGAAAAATAAGTCGCAGATCATAAGTTTAGACAATTTTCAGCTGTTTGAAATGTATTGCAATTTAAACGCATTAATTATGTGGATAAGTTAAAAGCATTTCCATTGACTTTCAAGTAATTTTACTGACAAGAAAAACTAATGTTTCTAAAATTAAAATTAAACACGATTTGAAAAAAAGTTGCAGATCATAAGTATAGACAATTTTAAGCCGTTAGAAATGTATTGCACTTTTAACGCACTAATTATGTGGATAAGTTAAAAGCATTTCCACTGACTTTCAAGTAATTTTAATGACAAGAAAAACCAATGTTTCTAAAATTAAAATTGGGTACAAGGCGATTTGAAAAAAAGTTCCAGCTCATAAGTTTAGATATTTTCAGCCGTTTGAAATGTATTACAATTTTAACGCACTAATTATGTGGATAAATTAAAAGCATTTCCACTGACTTTCAAGTAATTTTACTGACAAGAAAAACTAATGTTTCTAAAATTAAAATTAAACACGATTTGAAAAAAAGTTGCAGATCATAAGTTTAGACAATTTTTAGCCGTTACAAATGTATTGCACTTTTAACGCACTAATTATGTGGATAAGTTAAAAGCATTTCCACTGACTTTCAAGTAATTTTACTGACAAGAAAAACTAATGTTTCTAAAATCAAAATTGAGTAGAAGGCGATTTGAAAAAAAAGTGGCAGATCATAAGTTTAGACAATTTTCAGCTGTTTGAAATGTATTGCAATTTAAACGCACTAATTATGTGGATAAGTTAAAAGCATTTCCATTGACTTTCAAGTAATTTTACTGACAAGAAAAACTAATGTTTCTAAAATTAAAATTAAACACGATTTGAAAAAAAGTTGCAGATCATAAGTATAGACAATTTTCAAACGTTTGAAATGTATTTCAATTTTAACGCACTAATTATGTGGATAAGTTAAAAGCATTTCTACTGACTTTCAAGTAATTTTACTGACAAGAAAAACTAATGTTTCTAAAATCAAAATTGAGTAGAAGGCGATTTAAAAAAAATTGCAGAGCATAAGTTTAGACAATTTTCAGCCGTTAGAAATGTATTGCACTTTTAACGCACTAATTATGTGGATCAATTAAAAGCATTTCCAGTGACTTTCAAGTAATTTTACTGACAAGAAAAACTAATGTTTCTAAAATTAAAATTGAACACGATTTGAAAAAAAGTTGCAGATCATAAGTTTAGACAATTTTCAGCCGTTAGAAATGTATTGCACTTTTAACGCACTAATTATGTGGATAAGTTAAAAGCATTTCCACTGACTTTCAAGTAATTTTAATGACAAGAAAAACCAATGTTTCTAAAATTAAAATTGAGTACAAGGCGATTTGAAAAAAAGTTCCAGCTCATAAGTTTAGACAATTTTCAGCCGTTTGAAATGTATTACAATTTTAACGCACTAATTATGTGGATAAGTTAAAAGCATTTCCACTGACTTTCAAGTAATTTTACTGACAAGAAAAACTAATGTTTCTAAAATTAAAATTAAACACGATTTGAAAAAAAGTTGCAGATCATAAGTTTAGACAATTTTTAGCCGTTACAAATGTATTGAACTTTTAACGCACTAATTATGTGGATAAGTTAAAAGCATTTCCACTGACTTTCAAGTAATTTTACTGACAAGAAAAACTAATGTTTCTAAAATCAAAATTGAGTAGAAATCGATTTGGAAAAAAATTGCAGATCATAAGTTTAGACAATTTTCAGCCGTTAGAAATGTATTGCACTTTTAACGCACTAATTATGTGGATCAGTTAAAAGCATTTCCAGTGACTTTCAAGTAATTTTACTGACAAGAAAAACTAATGTTTCTAAAATTAAAATTGAACACGATTTGAAAAAAAGTTGCAGATCATAAGTTTAGACAATTTTCAGCCGTTAGAAATGTATTGCACTTTTAACGCACTAATTATTTGGATAAGTTAAAAGCATTTCCACTGACTTTCAAGTAATTTTAATGACAAGAAAAACCAATGTTTCTAAAATTAAAATTGAGTACAAGGCGATTTGAAAAAAAGTTGCAGCTCATAAGTATAGACAATTTTCAAATGTTTGAAATGTATTGCAATTTTAACGCACTAATTATGTGGATAAGTTAAAAGCATTTCCACTGACTTTCAAGTAATTTTACTGACAAGAAAAACTATTGTTTCTAAAATTAAAATTAAACACGATTTGAAAAAAAGTTGCAGATCATAAGTTTAGACAATTTTCAGCCGTTTGAAATGTATTGCAATTTAAACGCACTAATTATGTGGATAAGTTAAAAGCATTTCCACTGACTTTCAAGTAATTTTAATGACAAGAAAAACCAATGTTTCTAAAATTAAAATTGAGTACAAGGCGATTTGAAAAAAAGTTGCAGATCATAAGTTTAGACAATTTTTAGCCGTTACAAATGTATTGCACTTTTAACGCACTAATTATGTGGATAAGTTAAAAGCATTTCCACTGACTTTCAAGTAATTTTACTGACAAGAAAAACTAATGTTTCTAAAATCAAAATTGAGTAGAAGGCGATTTGAAAAAAAAGTGGCAGATCATAAGTTTAGACAATTTTCAGCCGTTTGAAATGTATTGCAATTTAAACGCACTAATTATGTGGATAAGTTAAAAGCATTTCCATTGACTTTCAAGTAATTTTACTGACAAGAAAAACTAATGTTTCTAAAATTAAAATTAAACACGATTTGAAAAAAAGTTGCAGATCATAAGTATAGACAATTTTCAAACGTTTGAAATGTATTTCAATTTTAACGCACTAATTATTTGGATAAGTTAAAAGCATTTCCACTGACTGTCAAGTAATTTTACTGACAAGAAAAACTATTGTTTCTAAAATTAAAATTAAACACGATTTGAAAAAAAGTTGCAGATCATAAGTATAGACAATTTTCAGCCGTTTGAAATGTATTTCAAATTTTAACGCACTAATTATGTGGATAAGTTAAAAGCATTTCCACTGACTTTCAAGTATTTTTACTGACAAGAAAAACTAATGTTTCTAAAATCAAAATTGATTAGAAGGCGATTTGAAAAAAAAGTGGCAGATCATAAGTTTAGACAATTTTCAGCCGTTTGAAATGTATTGCAATTTAAACGCACTAATTATGTGGATAAGTTAAAAGCATTTCCATTGACTTTCAAGTAATTTTACTGACTAGAAAAACTAATGTTTCTAAAATTAAAATTGAGTACAAGGCGATTTGAAAAATAAGTCGCAGATCATAAGTTTAGACAATTTTCAGCTGTTTGAAATGTATTGCAATTTAAACGCATTAATTATGTGGATAAGTTAAAAGCATTTCCATTGACTTTCAAGTAATTTTACTGACAAGAAAAACTAATGTTTCTAAAATTAAAATTAAACACGATTTGAAAAAAAGTTGCAGATCATAAGTTTAGACAATTTTCAGCCGTTAGAAATGTATTGCACTTTTAACGCACTAATTATGTGGATAAGTTAAAAGCATTTCCACTGACTTTCAAGTAATTTTAATGACAAGAAAAACCAATGTTTCTAAAATTAAAATTGAGTACAAGGCGATTTGAAAAAAAGTTCCAGCTCATAAGTTTAGACAATTTTCAGCCGTTTGAAATGTATTTCAAATTTTAACGCACTAATTATGTGGATAAGTTAAAAGCATTTCCACTGACTTTCAAGTATTTTTACTGACAAGAAAAACTAATGTTTCTAAAATCAAAATTGATTAGAAGGCGATTTGAAAAAAAAGTGGCAGATCATAAGTTTAGACAATTTTCAGCCGTTTGAAATGTATTGCAATTTAAACGCACTAATTATGTGGATAAGTTAAAAGCATTTCCATTGACTTTCAAGTAATTTTACTGACTAGAAAAACTAATGTTTCTAAAATTAAAATTGAGTACAAGGCGATTTGAAAAATAAGTCGCAGATCATAAGTTTAGACAATTTTCAGCTGTTTGAAATGTATTGCAATTTAAACGCATTAATTATGTGGATAAGTTAAAAGCATTTCCATTGACTTTCAAGTAATTTTACTGACAAGAAAAACTAATGTTTCTAAAATTAAAATTAAACACGATTTGAAAAAAAGTTGCAGATCATAAGTATAGACAATTTTCAAACGTTTGAAATGTATTTCAATTTTAACGCACTAATTATGTGGATAAGTTAAAAGCATTTCCACTGACTTTCAAGTAATTTTACTGACAAGAAAAACTAATGTTTCTAAAATCAAAATTGAGTAGAAGGCGATTTGAAAAAAATTGCAGATCATAAGTTTAGACAATTTTCAGCCGTTAGAAATGTATTGCACTTTTAACGCACTAATTATGTGGATAAGTTAAAAGCATTTCCATTGACTTTCAAGTAATTTTACTGACAAGAAAAACTAATGTTTCTAAAATTAAAATTAAACACGATTTGAAAAAAAGTTGCAGATCATAAGTTTAGACAATTTTCAGCCGTTTGAAATGTATTGCAATTTAAACGCACTAATTATGTGGATAAGTTAAAAGCATTTCCACTGACTTTCAAGTAATTTTAATGACAAGAAAAACCAATGTTTCTAAAATTAAAATTGAGTACAAGGCGATTTGAAAAAAAGTTGCAGATCATAAGTTTAGACAATTTTTAGCCGTTACAAATGTATTGCACTTTTAACGCACTAATTATGTGGATAAGTTAAAAGCATTTCCACTGACTTTCAAGTAATTTTACTGACAAGAAAAACTAATGTTTCTAAAATCAAAATTGAGTAGAAGGCGATTTGAAAAAAAAGTGGCAGATCATAAGTTTAGACAATTTTCAGCCGTTTGAAATGTATTGCAATTTAAACGCACTAATTATGTGGATAAGTTAAAAGCATTTCCATTGACTTTCAAGTAATTTTACTGACAAGAAAAACTAATGTTTCTAAAATTAAATTAAACACGATTTGAAAAAAAGTTGCAGATCATAAGTATAGACAATTTTCAAACGTTTGAAATGTATTTCAATTTTAACGCACTAATTATTTGGATAAGTTAAAAGCATTTCCACTGACTTTCAAGTAATTTTAATGACAAGAAAAACCAATGTTTCTAAAATTAAAATTGAGTACAAGGCGATTTGAAAAAAAGTTGCAGCTCATAAGTATAGACAATTTTCAAACGTTTGAAATGTATTGCAATTTTAACGCACTAATTATGTGGATAAGTTAAAAGCATTTCCACTGACTGTCAAGTAATTTTACTGACAAGAAAAACTATTGTTTCTAAAATTAAAATTAAACACGATTTGAAAAAAAGTTGCAGATCATAAGTATAGACAATTTTCAGCCGTTTGAAATGTATTTCAAATTTTAACGCACTAATTATGTGGATAAGTTAAAAGCATTTCCACTGACTTTCAAGTATTTTTACTGACAAGAAAAACTAATGTTTCTAAAATCAAAATTGAGTACAAGGCGATTTGAAAAATAAGTCGCAGATCATAAGTTTAGACAATTTTCAGCTGTTTGAAATGTATTGCAATTTAAACGCATTAATTATGTGGATAAGTTAAAAGCATTTCCATTGACTTTCAAGTAATTTTACTGACAAGAAAAACTAATGTTTCTAAAATTAAAATTAAACACGATTTGAAAAAAAGTTGCAGATCATAAGTATAGACAATTTTCAAACGTTTGAAATGTATTTCAATTTTAACGCACTAATTATGTGGATAAGTTAAAAGCATTTCCACTGACTTTCAAGTAATTTTACTGACAAGAAAAACTAATGTTTCTGAAATCAAAATTGAGTAGAAGGCGATTTAAAAAAAATTTCAGATCATAAGTTTAGACAATTTTCAGCCGTTAGAAATGTATTGCACTTTTAACGCACTAATTATGTGGATAAGTTAAAAGCATTTCCATTGACTTTCAAGTAATTTTACTGACAAGAAAAACTAATGTTTCTAAAATTAAAATTAAACACGATTTGAAAAAAAGTTACAGATCATAAGTTTAGACAATTTTCAGCCGTTTGAAATACATTGCACTTTTAACGCACTAATTATGTGGATCAGTTAAAAGCATTTCCATTGACTTTCAAGTAATTTTACTGACAAGAAAAACTAATGTTTCTAAAATTAAAATTAAACACGATTTGAAAAAAAGTTGCAGATCATAAGTTTAGACAATTTTCAGCCGTTAGAAATGTATTGCACTTTTAACGCACTAATTATGTGGATAAGTTAAAAGCATTTCCACTGACTTTCAAGTAATTTTAATGACAAGAAAAACCAATGTTTCTAAAATTAAAATTGAGTACAAGGCGATTTGAAAAAAAGTTCCAGCTCATAAGTTTAGACAATTTTCAGCCGTTTGAAATGTATTTCAAATTTTAACGCACTAATTATGTGGATAAGTTAAAAGCATTTCCACTGACTTTCAAGTATTTTTACTGACAAGAAAAACTAATGTTTCTAAAATCAAAATTGATTAGAAGGCGATTTGAAAAAAAAGTGGCAGATCATAAGTTTAGACAATTTTCAGCCGTTTGAAATGTATTGCAATTTAAACGCACTAATTATGTGGATAAGTTAAAAGCATTTCCATTGACTTTCAAGTAATTTTACTGACTAGAAAAACTAATGTTTCTAAAATTAAAATTGAGTACAAGGCGATTTGAAAAATAAGTCGCAGATCATAAGTTTAGACAATTTTCAGCTGTTTGAAATGTATTGCAATTTAAACGCATTAATTATGTGGATAAGTTAAAAGCATTTCCATTGACTTTCAAGTAATTTTACTGACAAGAAAAACTAATGTTTCTAAAATTAAAATTAAACACGATTTGAAAAAAAGTTGCAGATCATAAGTATAGACAATTTTCAAACGTTTGAAATGTATTTCAATTTTAACGCACTAATTATGTGGATAAGTTAAAAGCATTTCCACTGACTTTCAAGTAATTTTACTGACAAGAAAAACTAATGTTTCTAAAATCAAAATTGAGTAGAAGGCGATTTGAAAAAAATTGCAGATCATAAGTTTAGACAATTTTCAGCCGTTAGAAATGTATTGCACTTTTAACGCACTAATTATGTGGATAAGTTAAAAGCATTTCCATTGACTTTCAAGTAATTTTACTGACAAGAAAAACTAATGTTTCTAAAATTAAAATTAAACACGATTTGAAAAAAAGTTACAGATCATAAGTTTAGACAATTTTCAGCCGTTTGAAATACATTGCACTTTTAACGCACTAATTATGTGGATCAGTTAAAAGCATTTCCATTGACTTTCAAGTAATTTTACTGACAAGAAAAACTAATGTTTCTAAAATTAAAATTAAACACGATTTGAAAAAAAGTTGCAGATCATAAGTTTAGACAATTTTCAGCCGTTAGAAATGTATTGCACTTTTAACGCACTAATTATGTGGATAAGTTAAAAGCATTTCCACTGACTTTCAAGTAATTTTAATGACAAGAAAAACCAATGTTTCTAAAATTAAAATTGAGTACAAGGCGATTTGAAAAAAAGTTCCAGCTCATAAGTTTAGACAATTTTTAGCCGTTTGAAATGTATTACAATTTTAACGCACTAATTATGTGGATAAGTTAAAAGCATTTCCACTGACTTTCAAGTAATTTTACTGACAAGAAAAACTAATGTTTCTAAAATTAAAATTAAACACGATTCGAAAAAAAGTTGCAGATCATAAGTATAGACAATTTTCAGCCGTTAGAAATGTATTGCACTTTTAACGCACTAATTATGTGGATCAGTTAAAAGCATTTCCATTGACTTTCAAGTAATTTTACTGACAAGAAAAACTAATGTTTCTAAAATTAAAATTAAACACGATTTGAAAAAAAGTTGCAGATCATAAGTTTAGACAATTTTCAGCCGTTAGAAATGTATTGCACTTTTAACGCACTAATTATGTGGATAAGTTAAAAGCATTTCCACTGACTTTCAAGTAATTTTAATGACAAGAAAAACCAATGTTTCTAAAATTAAAATTGAGTACAAAGCGATTTGAAAAAAAGTTCCAGCTCATAAGTTTAGACAATTTTCAGCCGTTTGAAATGTATTACAATTTTAACGCACTAATTATGTGGATAAGTTAAAAGCATTTCCACTGACTTTCAAGTAATTCTACTGACAAGAAAATGTTTCTAAAATTAAAATTAAACACGATTCGAAAAAAAGTTGCAGATCATAAGTATAGACAATTTTCAGCCGTTTGAAATGTATTTCAATTTTAACGCACTAATTATGTGGATGTTAAAAGCATTTCCACTGACTTTCAAGTATTTTTACTGACAAGAAAAACTAATGTTTCTACAATCAAAATTGAGTAAAAGGCGATTTAAAAAAAATTGCAGATCATAAGTTTAGACAATTTTCAGCCGTTTGAAATGTATTACAATTTTAACGCACTAATTATGTGGATAAGTTAAAGCATTTCCACTGACTTTCAAGTAATTTTACTGACAAGAAAAACTAATGTTTCTAAAATCAAAATTGAGTAGAAAGCGATTTGAAAAAAAAGTGGCAGATCTTAAGTTTAGACAATTTTCAGCCGTTTGAAATGTATTGCAATTTAAACGCACTAATTATGTGGATAAGTTAAAAGCATTTCCACTGACATTCAAGTGATTCTACTGACAAGAAAAACTAATGTTTCTGAAATCAAAATTGAGTAGAAGGCGATTTAAAAATGATTGCAGATCATAAGTTTAGACAATTTTCAGCCGTTAGAAATGTATTGCAATTTAAACGCACTAATTATGTGGATAAGTTAAAAGCATTTCCATTGACTTTCAAGTAATTTTACTGACAAGAAAAACTAATGTTTCTAAAAATTAAAATTAAACACGATTTGAAAAAAAGACAATTTTCAAACGTTTGAAATGTATTTCAATTTTAACGCACTAATTATGTAGATAAGTTAAAAGCATTTCCACTGACTTTCAAGTAATTTTATTGACAAGAAAAACTAATGTTTCTGAAATCAAAATTTAGTAGAAGGCAATTAAAAAAAAATTGCAGATTATAAGTTTAGACAATTTTCAGCCGTTAGAAATGTATTGCACTTTTAACGCACTAATTATGTGGATCAGTTAAAAGCATTTCCATTGACTTTCAAGTAATTTTACTGACAAGAAAAACTAATGTTTCTAAAATTAAAATTAAACACGATTTGAAAAAAAGTTGCAGATCATAAGTTTAGACAATTTTTAGCCGTTAGAAATGTATTGCACTTTTAACGCACTAATTATGTGGATAAGTTAAAAGCATTTCCACTGACTTTCAAGTAATTTTACTGACAAGAAAAACTAATGTTTCTAAAATTAAAATTAAACACGATTTGAAAAAAAGTTACAGATCATAAGTTTAGACAATTTTCAGCCGTTTGAAATACATTGCACTTTTAACGCACTAATTATGTGGATCAGTTAAAAGCATTTCCATTGACTTTTAAGTAATTTTACTGACAAGAAAAACTAATGTTTCTAAAATTAAAATTAAACACGATTTGAAAAAAAGTTGCAGATCATAAGTTTAGACAATTTTCAGCCGTTAGAAATGTATTGCACTTTTAACGCACTAATTATGTGGATAAGTTAAAAGCATTTCCACTGACTTTCAAGTAATTTTAATGACAAGAAAAACCAATGTTTCTAAAATTAAAATTGAGTACAAGGCGATTTGAAAAAAAGTTCCAGCTCATAAGTTTAGACAATTTTTAGCCGTTTGAAATGTATTACAATTTTAACGCACTAATTATGTGGATAAGTTAAAAGCATTTCCACTGACTTTCAAGTAATTTTACTGACAAGAAAAACTAATGTTTCTAAAATTAAAATTAAACACGATTCGAAAAAAAGTTGCAGATCATAAGTATAGACAATTTTCAGCCGTTAGAAATGTATTGCACTTTTAACGCACTAATTATGTGGATCAGTTAAAAGCATTTCCATTGACTTTCAAGTAATTTTACTGACAAGAAAAACTAATGTTTCTAAAATTAAAATTAAACACGATTTGAAAAAAAGTTGCAGATCATAAGTTTAGACAATTTTCAGCCGTTAGAAATGTATTGCACTTTTAACGCACTAATTATGTGGATAAGTTAAAAGCATTTCCACTGACTTTCAAGTAATTTTAATGACAAGAAAAACCAATGTTTCTAAAATTAAAATTGAGTACAAAGCGATTTGAAAAAAAGTTCCAGCTCATAAGTTTAGACAATTTTCAGCCGTTTGAAATGTATTACAATTTTAACGCACTAATTATGTGGATAAGTTAAAAGCATTTCCACTGACTTTCAAGTAATTCTACTGACAAGAAAAACTAATGTTTCTAAAATTAAAATTAAACACGATTCGAAAAAAAGTTGCAGATCATAAGTATAGACAATTTTCAGCCGTTTGAAATGTATTTCAATTTTAACGCACTAATTATGTGGATGTTAAAAGCATTTCCACTGACTTTCAAGTATTTTTACTGACAAGAAAAACTAATGTTTCTACAATCAAAATTGAGTAAAAGGCGATTTAAAAAAAATTGCAGATCATAAGTTTAGACAATTTTCAGCCGTTTGAAATGTATTACAATTTTAACGCACTAATTATGTGGATAAGTTAAAAGCATTTCCACTGACTTTCAAGTAATTTTACTGACAAGAAAAACTAATGTTTCTAAAATCAAAATTGAGTAGAAAGCGATTTGAAAAAAAAGTGGCAGATCTTAAGTTTAGACAATTTTCAGCCGTTTGAAATGTATTGCAATTTAAACGCACTAATTATGTGGATAAGTTAAAAGCATTTCCACTGACATTCAAGTGATTTTACTGACAAGAAAAACTAATGTTTCTGAAATCAAAATTGAGTAGAAGGCGATTTAAAAATGATTGCAGATCATAAGTTTAGACAATTTTCAGCCGTTAGAAATGTATTGCAATTTAAACGCACTAATTATGTGGATAAGTTAAAAGCATTTCCATTGACTTTCAAGTAATTTTACTGACAAGAAAAACTAATGTTTCTAAAAATTAAAATTAAACACGATTTGAAAGAAAGACAATTTTCAAACGTTTGAAATGTATTTCAATTTTAACGCACTAATTATGTAGATAAGTTAAAAGCATTTCCAATGACTTTCAAGTAATTTTACTGACAAGAAAAACTAATGTTTCTGAAATCAAAATTGAGTAGAAGGCGATTAAAAAAAAATTGCAGATCATAAGTTTAGACAATTTTCAGCCGTTAGAAATGTATTGCACTTTTAACGCACTAATTATGTGGATCAGTTAAAAGCATTTCCATTGACTTTCAAGTAATTTTACTGACAAGAAAAACTAATGTTTCTAAAATTAAAATTAAACACGATTTGAAAAAAAGTTGCAGATCATAAGTTTAGACAATTTTCAGCCGTTAGAAATGTATTGCTCTTTTAACGCACTAATTATGTGGATAAGTTAAAAGCATTTCCACTGACTTTCAAGTAATTTTAATGACAAGAAAAACCAATGTTTCTAAAATTAAAATTGAGTACAAGGCGATTTGAAAAAAAGTTCCAGCTCATAAGTTTAGACAATTTTCAGCCGTTTGAAATGTATTACTATTTTAACGCACTAATTATGTGGATAAGTTAAAAGCATTTCAACTGACTTTCAAGTAATTTTACAGACAAGAAAAACTAATGTTTCTAAAATTAAAATTAAACACGATTCGAAAAAAAGTTGCAGATCATAAGTATAAACAATTTTCAGCCGTTTGAAATGTATTTCAATTTTAACGCACTAATTATGTGGATAAGTTAAAAGCATTTCCACTGACTTTCAAGTATTTTTACTGACAAGAAAAACTATTGTTTCTAAAATCAAAATTGAGTAGAAGGCGATTTAAAAAAAATTGCAGATCATAAGTTTAGACAATTTTCAGCCGTTAGAAATGTATTGCACTTTTAACGCACTAATTATGTGGATCAGTTAAAAGCATTTCCATTGACTTTCAAGTATATTTACTGACAAGAAAAACTAATGTTTCTAAAATTAAAATTAAACACGATTTGAATAAAAGTTGCAGATCATAAGTTTAGACAATTTTCAGCCGTTAGAAATGTATTGCACTTTTAACGCACTAATTATGTGGATAAGTTAAAAGCATTTCCACTGACTTTCAAGTAATTTTACTGACAAGAAAAACTAATGTTTCTAAAATCAAAATTGAGTAGAAGGCGATTTGAAAAAAAAGTGGCAGATCTTAAGTTTAGACAATTTTCAGCCGTTAGAAATGTATTACAATTTTAACGCACTAATTATGTGGATAAGTTAAAAGCATTTCCACTGACTTTCAAGTAATTTTACTGACAAGAAAAACTAAATTCTAAAATTAAAATTAAACACAATTCGAAAAAAAGTTGCAGATCATAAGTATAGACAATTTTCAGCCGTTTGAAATGTATTTCAATTTTAACGCACTAATTATGTGGATAAGTTAAAAGCATTTCCACTGACTTTCAAGTAATTTTACTGACAAGAAAAACTAATGTTTCTAAAATCAAAATTGAGTAGAAGGCGATTTGAAAAAAAGTGGCAGATCATAAGTTAAGACAATTTTCAGCCGTTTGAAATGTATTGCAATTTAAACGCACTAATTATGTGGATAAGTTAAAAGCATTTCCATTGACTTTCAAGTAATTTTACTGACAAGAAAAACTAATGTTTCTAAAAATTAAAATTAAACACGATTTGAAAAAAAGACAATTTTCAAACGTTTGAAATGTATTTCAATTTTAACGCACTAATTATGTGGATAAGTTAAAGGCATTTCCACTGACTTTCAAGTAATTTTACTGACAAGAAAAACTAATGTTTCTAAAATTAAAATTAAACACGATTTGAAAAAAAGTTGCAGATCATAAGTATAGACAATTTTCAAACGTTTGAAATGTATTTCAATTTTAACGCACTAATTTTGTGGATAAGTTAAAAGCATTTCCACTGACTTTCAAGTAATTTTACTGACAAGAAAAACTAATGTTTCTGAAATCAAAATTGAGTAGAAGGCGATTTAAAAAAAATTGCAGATCATAAGTTTAGACAATTTTCAGCCGTTAGAAATGTATTGCACTTTTAACGCACTAATTATGTGGATAAGTTAAAAGCATTTCCACTGACTTTCAAGTAATTTTACTGACAAGAAAAACTAATGTTTCTAAAATTAAAATTAAACACGATTCGAAAAAAAGTTGCAGATCATAAGTATAGACAATTTTCAGCCGTTAGAAATGTATTGCACTTTTAACGCACTAATTATGTGGATCAGTTAAAAGCATTTCCATTGACTTTCAAAGTAATTTTACTGACAAGAAAAACTAATGTTTCTAAAATTAAAATTAAACACGATTTGAAAAAAAGTTGCAGATCATAAGTTTAGACAATTTTCAGCCGTTTGAAATGTATTACTATTTTAACGCACTAATTATGTGGATAAGTTAAAAGCATTTCAACTGACTTTCAAGTAATTTTACAGACAAGAAAAACTAATGTTTCTAAAATTAAAATTAAACACGATTCGAAAAAAAGTTGCAGATCATAAGTATAAACAATTTTCAGCCGTTTGAAATGTATTTCAATTTTAACGCACTAATTATGTGGATAAGTTAAAAGCATTTCCACTGACTTTCAAGTATTTTTACTGACAAGAAAAACTATTGTTTCTAAAATCAAAATTGAGTAGAAGGCGATTTAAAAAAAATTGCAGATCATAAGTTTAGACAATTTTCAGCCGTTAGAAATGTATTGCACTTTTAACGCACTAATTATGTGGATCAGTTAAAAGCATTTCCATTGACTTTCAAGTATATTTACTGACAAGAAAAACTAATGTTTCTAAAATTAAAATTAAACACGATTTGAATAAAAGTTGCAGATCATAAGTTTAGACAATTTTCAGCCGTTAGAAATGTATTGCACTTTTAACGCACTAATTATGTGGATAAGTTAAAAGCATTTCCACTGACTTTCAAGTAATTTTACTGACAAGAAAAACTAATGTTTCTAAAATCAAAATTGAGTAGAAGGCGATTTGAAAAAAAAGTGGCAGATCTTAAGTTTAGACAATTTTCAGCCGTTAGAAATGTATTACAATTTTAACGCACTAATTATGTGGATAAGTTAAAAGCATTTCCACTGACTTTCAAGTAATTTTACTGACAAGAAAAACTAAATTCTAAAATTAAAATTAAACACAATTCGAAAAAAAGTTGCAGATCATAAGTATAGACAATTTTCAGCCGTTTGAAATGTATTTCAATTTTAACGCACTAATTATGTGGATAAGTTAAAAGCATTTCCACTGACTTTCAAGTAATTTTACTGACAAGAAAAACTAATGTTTCTAAAATCAAAATTGAGTAGAAGGCGATTTGAAAAAAAGTGGCAGATCATAAGTTAAGACAATTTTCAGCCGTTTGAAATGTATTGCAATTTAAACGCACTAATTATGTGGATAAGTTAAAAGCATTTCCATTGACTTTCAAGTAATTTTACTGACAAGAAAAACTAATGTTTCTAAAAATTAAAATTAAACACGATTTGAAAAAAAGACAATTTTCAAACGTTTGAAATGTATTTCAATTTTAACGCACTAATTATGTGGATAAGTTAAAGGCATTTCCACTGACTTTCAAGTAATTTTACTGACAAGAAAAACTAATGTTTCTAAAATTAAAATTAAACACGATTTGAAAAAAAGTTGCAGATCATAAGTATAGACAATTTTCAAACGTTTGAAATGTATTTCAATTTTAACGCACTAATTTTGTGGATAAGTTAAAAGCATTTCCACTGACTTTCAAGTAATTTTACTGACAAGAAAAACTAATGTTTCTGAAATCAAAATTGAGTAGAAGGCGATTTAAAAAAAATTGCAGATCATAAGTTTAGACAATTTTCAGCCGTTAGAAATGTATTGCACTTTTAACGCACTAATTATGTGGATAAGTTAAAAGCATTTCCACTGACTTTCAAGTAATTTTACTGACAAGAAAAACTAATGTTTCTAAAATTAAAATTAAACACGATTCGAAAAAAAGTTGCAGATCATAAGTATAGACAATTTTCAGCCGTTAGAAATGTATTGCACTTTTAACGCACTAATTATGTGGATCAGTTAAAAGCATTTCCATTGACTTTCAAAGTAATTTTACTGACAAGAAAAACTAATGTTTCTAAAATTAAAATTAAACACGATTTGAAAAAAAGTTGCAGATCATAAGTTTAGACAATTTTCAGCCGTTAGAAATGTATTGCACTTTTAACGCACTAATTATGTGGATAAGTTAAAAGCATTTCCACTGACTTTCAAGTAATTTTAATGACAAGAAAAACCAATGTTTCTAAAATTAAAATTGAGTACAAAGCGATTTGAAAAAAAGTTCCAGCTCATAAGTTTAGACAATTTTCAGCCGTTTGAAATGTATTACAATTTTAACGCACTAATTATGTGGATAAGTTAAAAGCATTTCCACTGACTTTCAAGTAATTCTACTGACAAGAAAAACTAATGTTTCTAAAATTAAAATTAAACACGATTCGAAAAAAAGTTGCAGATCATAAGTATAGACAATTTTCAGCCGTTTGAAATGTATTTCAATTTTAACGCACTAATTATGTGGATGTTAAAAGCATTTCCACTGACTTTCAAGTATTTTTACTGACAAGAAAAACTAATGTTTCTACAATCAAAATTGAGTAAAAGGCGATTTAAAAAAAATTGCAGATCATAAGTTTAGACAATTTTCAGCCGTTTGAAATGTATTACAATTTTAACGCACTAATTATGTGGATAAGTTAAAAGCATTTCCACTGACTTTCAAGTAATTTTACTGACAAGAAAAACTAATGTTTCTAAAATCAAAATTGAGTAGAAAGCGATTTGAAAAAAAAGTGGCAGATCTTAAGTTTAGACAATTTTCAGCCGTTTGAAATGTATTACAATTTTAACGCACTAATTATGTGGATAAGTTAAAAGCATTTCCACTGACATTCAAGTGATTTTACTGACAAGAAAAACTAATGTTTCTGAAATCAAAATTGAGTAGAAGGCGATTTAAAAATGATTGCAGATCATAAGTTTAGACAATTTTCAGCCGTTAGAAATGTATTGCAATTTAAACGCACTAATTATGTGGATAAGTTAAAAGCATTTCCATTGACTTTCAAGTAATTTTACTGACAAGAAAAACTAATGTTTCTAAAAATTAAAATTAAACACGATTTGAAAGAAAGACAATTTTCAAACGTTTGAAATGTATTTCAATTTTAACGCACTAATTATGTAGATAAGTTAAAAGCATTTCCACTGACTTTCAAGTAATTTTACTGACAAGAAAAACTAATGTTTCTGAAATCAAAATTGAGTAGAAGGCGATTAAAAAAAAATTGCAGATCATAAGTTTAGACAATTTTCAGCCGTTAGAAATGTATTGCACTTTTAACGCACTAATTATGTGGATCAGTTAAAAGCATTTCCATTGACTTTCAAGTAATTTTACTGACAAGAAAAACTAATGTTTCTAAAATTAAAATTAAACACGATTTGAAAAAAAGTTGCAGATCATAAGTTTAGACAATTTTCAGCCGTTAGAAATGTATTGCTCTTTTAACGCACTAATTATGTGGATAAGTTAAAAGCATTTCCACTGACTTTCAAGTAATTTTAATGACAAGAAAAACCAATGTTTCTAAAATTAAAATTGAGTACAAGGCGATTTGAAAAAAAGTTCCAGCTCATAAGTTTAGACAATTTTCAGCCGTTTGAAATGTATTACTATTTTAACGCACTAATTATGTGGATAAGTTAAAAGCATTTCAACTGACTTTCAAGTAATTTTACAGACAAGAAAAACTAATGTTTCTAAAATTAAAATTAAACACGATTCGAAAAAAAGTTGCAGATCATAAGTATAAACAATTTTCAGCCGTTTGAAATGTATTTCAATTTTAACGCACTAATTATGTGGATAAGTTAAAAGCATTTCCACTGACTTTCAAGTATTTTTACTGACAAGAAAAACTATTGTTTCTAAAATCAAAATTGAGTAGAAGGCGATTTAAAAAAAATTGCAGATCATAAGTTTAGACAATTTTCAGCCGTTAGAAATGTATTGCACTTTTAACGCACTAATTATGTGGATCAGTTAAAAGCATTTCCATTGACTTTCAAGTATATTTACTGACAAGAAAAACTAATGTTTCTAAAATTAAAATTAAACACGATTTGAATAAAAGTTGCAGATCATAAGTTTAGACAATTTTCAGCCGTTAGAAATGTATTGCACTTTTAACGCACTAATTATGTGGATAAGTTAAAAGCATTTCCACTGACTTTCAAGTAATTTTACTGACAAGAAAAACTAATGTTTCTAAAATCAAAATTGAGTAGAAGGCGATTTGAAAAAAAAGTGGCAGATCTTAAGTTTAGACAATTTTCAGCCGTTAGAAATGTATTACAATTTTAACGCACTAATTATGTGGATAAGTTAAAAGCATTTCCACTGACTTTCAAGTAATTTTACTGACAAGAAAAACTAAATTCTAAAATTAAAATTAAACACAATTCGAAAAAAAGTTGCAGATCATAAGTATAGACAATTTTCAGCCGTTTGAAATGTATTTCAATTTTAACGCACTAATTATGTGGATAAGTTAAAAGCATTTCCACTGACTTTCAAGTAATTTTACTGACAAGAAAAACTAATGTTTCTAAAATCAAAATTGAGTAGAAGGCGATTTGAAAAAAAGTGGCAGATCATAAGTTAAGACAATTTTCAGCCGTTTGAAATGTATTGCAATTTAAACGCACTAATTATGTGGATAAGTTAAAAGCATTTCCATTGACTTTCAAGTAATTTTACTGACAAGAAAAACTAATGTTTCTAAAAATTAAAATTAAACACGATTTGAAAAAAAGACAATTTTCAAACGTTTGAAATGTATTTCAATTTTAACGCACTAATTATGTGGATAAGTTAAAGGCATTTCCACTGACTTTCAAGTAATTTTACTGACAAGAAAAACTAATGTTTCTAAAATTAAAATTAAACACGATTTGAAAAAAAGTTGCAGATCATAAGTATAGACAATTTTCAAACGTTTGAAATGTATTTCAATTTTAACGCACTAATTTTGTGGATAAGTTAAAAGCATTTCCACTGACTTTCAAGTAATTTTACTGACAAGAAAAACTAATGTTTCTGAAATCAAAATTGAGTAGAAGGCGATTTAAAAAAAATTGCAGATCATAAGTTTAGACAATTTTCAGCCGTTAGAAATGTATTGCACTTTTAACGCACTAATTATGTGGATAAGTTAAAAGCATTTCCATTGACTTTCAAGTAATTTTACTGACAAGAAAAACTAATGTTTCTAAAATTAAAATTAAACACGATTTGAAAAAAAGTTACAGATCATAAGTTTAGACAATTTTCAGCCGTTTGAAATACATTGCACTTTTATCGCACTAATTATGTGGATCAGTTAAAAGCATTTCCATTGACTTTCAAGTAATTTTACTGACAAGAAAAACTAATGTTTCTAAAATTAAAATTAAACACGATTTGAAAAAAAGTTGCAGATCATAAGTTTAGACAATTTTCAGCCGTTAGAAATGTATTGCACTTTTAACGCACTAATTATGTGGATAAGTTAAAAGCATTTCCACTGACTTTCAAGTAATTTTAATGACAAGAAAAACCAATGTTTCTAAAATTAAAATTGAGTACAAGGCGATTTGAAAAAAAGTTCCAGCTCATAAGTTTAGACAATTTTTAGCCGTTTGAAATGTATTACAATTTTAACGCACTAATTATGTGGATAAGTTAAAAGCATTTCCACTGACTTTCAAGTAATTTTACTGACAAGAAAAACTAATGTTTCTAAAATTAAAATTAAACACGATTCGAAAAAAAGTTGCAGATCATAAGTATAGACAATTTTCAGCCGTTAGAAATGTATTGCACTTTTAACGCACTAATTATGTGGATCAGTTAAAAGCATTTCCATTGACTTTCAAGTAATTTTACTGACAAGAAAAACTAATGTTTCTAAAATTAAAATTAAACACGATTTGAAAAAAAGTTGCAGATCATAAGTTTAGACAATTTTCAGCCGTTAGAAATGTATTGCACTTTTAACGCACTAATTATGTGGATAAGTTAAAAGCATTTCCACTGACTTTCAAGTAATTTTAATGACAAGAAAAACCAATGTTTCTAAAATTAAAATTGAGTACAAAGCGATTTGAAAAAAAGTTCCAGCTCATAAGTTTAGACAATTTTCAGCCGTTTGAAATGTATTACAATTTTAACGCACTAATTATGTAGATAAGTTAAAAGCATTTCCACTGACTTTCAAGTAATTTTACTGACAAGAAAAACTAATGTTTCTAAAATCAAAATTGAGTAGAAAGCGATTTGAAAAAAAAGTGGCAGATCTTAAGTTTAGACAATTTTCAGCCGTTTGAAATGTATTGCAATTTAAACGCACTAATTATGTGGATAAGTTAAAAGCATTTCCACTGACATTCAAGTGATTTTACTGACAAGAAAAACTAATGTTTCTGAAATCAAAATTGAGTAGAAGGCGATTTAAAAATGATTGCAGATCATAAGTTTAGACAATTTTCAGCCATTAGAAATGTATTGCAATTTAAACGCACTAATTATGTGGATAAGTTAAAAGCATTTCCATTGACTTTCAAGTAATTTTACTGACAAGAAAAACTAATGTTTCTAAAAATTAAAATTAAACACGATTTGAAAAAAAGACAATTTTCAAACGTTTGAAATGTATTTCAATTTTAACGCACTAATTATGTAGATAAGTTAAAAGCATTTCCACTGACTTTCAAGTAATTTTACTGACAAGAAAAACTAATGTTTCTGAAATCAAAATTGAGTAGAAGGCGATTTAAAAAAAATTGCAGATCATAAGTTTAGACAATTTTCAGCCGTTAGAAATGTATTGCACTTTTAACGCACTAATTATGTGGATCAGTTAAAAGCATTTCCATTGACTTTCAAGTAATTTTACTGACAAGAAAAACTAATGTTTCTAAAATTAAAATTAAACACGATTTGAAAAAAAGTTGCAGATCATAAGTTTAGACAATTTTCAGCCGTTAGAAATGTATTGCACTTTTAACGCACTAATTATGTGGATAAGTTAAAAGCATTTCCACTGACTTTCAAGTAATTTTAATGACAAGAAAAACCAATGTTTCTAAAATTAAAATTGAGTACAAGGGGATTTGAAAAAAAGTTCCAGCTCATAAGTTTAGACAATTTTCAATCGTTTGAAATGTATTACAATTTTAACGCACTAATTATGTGGATAAGTTAAAAGCATTTCAACTGACTTTCAAGTAATTTTACAGACAAGAAAAACTAATGTTTCTAAAATTAAAATTAAACACGATTCGAAAAAAAGTTGCAAATCATAAGTATAAACAATTTTCAGCCGTTTGAAATGTATTTCAATTTTAACGCACTAATTATGTGGATAAGTTAAAAGCATTTCCATTGACTTTCAAGTGATTTTACTGACAAGAAAAACTAATGTTTCTAAAATCAAAATTGAGTAGAAGGCGATTTGAAAAAAAGTGGCAGATCATAAGTTTAGACAATTTTCAGCCGTTTGAAATGTATTGCAATTTAAACGCACTAATTATGTGGATAAGTTAAAAGCATTTCCATTGACTTTCAAGTAATTTTACTGACAAGAAAAACTAATGTTTCTAAAAATTAAAATTAAACACGATTTGAAAAAAAGACAATTTTCAAACGTTTGAAATGTATTTCAATTTTAACGCACTAATTATGTGGATAAGTTAAAGGCATTTCCACTGACTTTCAAGTAATTTTACTGACAAGAAAAACTAATGTTTCTAAAATTAAAATTAAACACGATTTGAAAAAAAGTTGCAGATCATAAGTATAGACAATTTTCAAACGTTTGAAATGTATTTCAATTTTAACGCACTAATTATGTGGATAAGTTAAAAGCATTTCCATTGACTTTCAAGTAATTTTACTGACAAGAAAAACTAATGTTTCTGAAATCAAAATTGAGTAGAAGGCGATTTAAAAAAAATTGCAGATCATAAGTTTAGACAATTTTCAGCCGTTAGAAATGTATTGCACTTTTAACGCACTAATTATGTGAATAAGTTAAAAGCATTTCCATTGACTTTCAAGTAATTTTACTGACAAGAAAAACTAATGTTTCTAAAATCAAAATTGAGTAGAAAGCGATTTGAAAAAAAAGTGGCAGATCTTAAGTTTAGACAATTTTCAGCCGTTTGAAATGTATTGCAATTTAAACGCACTAATTATGTGGATAAGTTAAAAGCATTTCCACTGACATTCAAGTGATTTTACTGACAAGAAAAACTAATGTTTCTGAAATCAAAATTGAGTAGAAGGCGATTTAAAAATGATTGCAGATCATAAGTTTAGACAATTTTCAGCCGTTAGAAATGTATTGCAATTTAAACGCACTAATTATGTGGATAAGTTAAAAGCATTTCCATTGACTTTCAAGTAATTTTACTGACAAGAAAAACTAATGTTTCTAAAAATTAAAATTAAACACGATTTGAAAAAAAGACAATTTTCAAACGTTTGAAATGTATTTCAATTTTAACGCACTAATTATGTAGATAAGTTGAAAGCATTTCCACTGACTTTCAAGTAATTTTACTGACAAGAAAAACTAATGTTTCTGAAATCAAAATTGAGTAGAAGGCGATTTAAAAAAAATTGCAGATCATAAGTTTAGACAATTTTCAGCCGTTAGAAATGTATTGCACTTTTAACGCACTAATTATGTGGATAAGTTAAAAGCATTTCCACTGACTTTCAAGTAATTTTAATGACAAGAAAAACCAATGTTTCTAAAATTAAAATTGAGTACAAAGCGATTTGAAAAAAAGTTCCAGCTCATAAGTTTAGACAATTTTCAGCCGTTTGAAATGTATTACAATTTTAACGCACTAATTATGTGGATAAGTTAAAAGCATTTCCACTGACTTTCAAGTAATTCTACTGACAAGAAAAACTAATGTTTCTAAAATTAAAATTAAACACGATTCGAAAAAAAGTTGCAGATCATAAGTATAGACAATTTTCAGCCGTTTGAAATGTATTTCAATTTTAACGCACTAATTATGTGGATGTTAAAAGCATTTCCACTGACTTTCAAGTATTTTTACTGACAAGAAAAACTAATGTTTCTACAATCAAAATTGAGTAAAAGGCGATTAAAAAAAAATTGCAGATCATAAGTTTAGACAATTTTCAGCCGTTTGAAATGTATTACAATTTTAACGCACTAATTATGTGGATAAGTTAAAAGCATTTCCACTGACTTTCAATTAATTTTACTGACAAGAAAAACTAATGTTTCTAAAATCAAAATTGAGTAGAAAGCGATTTGAAAAAAAAGTGGCAGATCTTAAGTTTAGACAATTTTCAGCCGTTTGAAATGTATTGCAATTTAAACGCACTAATTATGTGGATAAGTTAAAAGCATTTCCACTGACATTCAAGTGATTTTACTGACAAGAAAAACTAATGTTTCTGAAATCAAAATTGAGTAGAAGGCGATTTAAAAATGATTGCAGATCATAAGTTTAGACAATTTTCAGCCGTTAGAAATGTATTGCAATTTAAACGCACTAATTATGTGGATAAGTTAAAAGCATTTCCATTGACTTTCAAGTAATTTTACTGACAAGAAAAACTAATGTTTCTAAAAATTAAAATTAAACACGATTTGAAAAAAAGACAATTTTCAAACGTTTGAAATGTATTTCAATTTTAACGCACTAATTATGTAGATAAGTTAAAAGCATTTCCACTGACTTTCAAGTAATTTTACGGACAAGAAAAACTAATGTTTCTGAAATCAAAATTGAGTAGAAGGCGATAAAAAAAAAATTGCAGATCATAAGTTTAGACAATTTTCAGCCGTTAGAAATGTATTGCAATTTTAACGCACTAATTATGTGGATAAGTTAAAAGCATTTCCACTGACTTTCAAGTAATTTTAATGACAAGAAAAACCAATGTTTCTAAAATCAAAATTAAACACGATTTGAAAAAAAGTGGCAGATCATAAGTTTAGACAATTTTTTGCCGTTTGAAATGTATTACAATTTTAACGCACTAATTATGTGGATAAGTTAAAAGCATTTCCAATGACTTTCAAGTAATTTTACTGACAAGAAAAACTAATGTTTCTAAAATTAAAATTGAGTACAAGGCGATTTGAAAAAAAGTTGCAGATCATAAGTTTAGACAATTTTCAGCCGTTTGAAATGTATTGCAATTTAAACGCACTAATTATGTGGATAAGTTAAAAGCATTTCCATTGACTTTCAAGTAATTTTACTGACAAGAAAAACTAATGTTTCTAAAATCAAAATTGAGTAGAAGGCGATTTAAAAAAAGTTCCAGCTCATAAGTATAGACAATTTTCAAACGTTTGAAATGTATTACAATTTTAACGCACTAATTATGTGGATCAGTTAAAAGCATTTCCACTGACTTTCAAGTAATTTTACTGACAAGAAAAACTAATGTTTCTCAAATTAAAATTAAACACGATTTGAAAAAAAGTTGCAGATCATAAGTTTAGACAATTTTCAAACGTTTGAAATGTATTTCAATTTTAACGAACTAATTATGTGGATAAGTTAAAAGCATTTCCACTGACTTTCAAGTAATTTTACTGACAAGAAAAACTAATGTTTCTAAAATCAAAATTGAGTAGAAAGCGATTTAAAAAAAATTGCAGATCATAAGTTTAGACAATTTTCAGCCGTTAGAAATGTATTGCACTTTTAACGCACTAATTATGTGGATCAGTTAAAAGCATTTCCATTGACTTTCAAGTAATTTTACTGACAAGAAAAACTAATGTTTCTAAAATTAAAATTACACGATTTGAACAAAAGTTGCAGATCATAAGTTTAGACAATTTTCAGCCGTTAGAAATGTATTGCACTTTTAACGCACTAATTATGTGGATAAGTTAAAAGCATTTCCACTGACTTTCAAGTAATTTTAATGACAAGAAAAACCAATGTTTCTAATATTAAAATTGAGTACAAGGCGATTTGAAAAAAAGTTCCAGCTCATAAGTATAGACAATTTTCAAACGTTTGAAATGTATTACAATTTTAACGCACTAATTATGTGGATAAGTTAAAAGCATTTCCACTGACTTTCAAGTATTTTTACTGACAAGAAAAACTAATGTTTCTAAAATCAAAATTGAGTAGAAGGCGATTTGAAAAAAAAGTGGCAGATCTTAAGTTTAGACAATTTTCAGCCGTTTGAAATGTATTGCAATTTAAACGCACTAATTATGTGGATAAGTTAAAATTATTTCCACTGACTTTCAAGTGATTTTACTGACAAGAAAAACTAATGTTTCTGAAATCAAAATTGAGTAGAAGGCGATTTAAAAATGATTGCAGATCATACGTTTAGACAATTTTCAGCCGTTAGAAATGTATTGCAATTTAAACGCACTAATTATGTGGATAAGTTAAAAGCATTTCCACTGACTTTCAAGTAATTTTAATGACAAGAAAAACCAATGTTTCTAAAATCAAAATTAAACACGATTTGAAAAAAAGTGGCAGATCATAAGTTTAGACAATTTTTTGCCGTTTGAAATGTATTACAATTTTAACGCACTAATTATGTGGATAAGTTAAAAGCATTTCCAATGACTTTCAAGTAATTTTACTGACAAGAAAAACTAATGTTTCTAAAATTAAAATTGAGTACAAGGCGATTTGAAAAAAAGTTGCAGATCATAAGTTTAGACAATTTTCAGCCGTTTGAAATGTATTGCAATTTAAACGCACTAATTATGTGGATAAGTTAAAAGCATTTCCATTGACTTTCAAGTAATTTTACTGACAAGAAAAACTAATGTTTCTAAAATCAAAATTGAGTAGAAGGCGATTTAAAAAAAGTTCCAGCTCATAAGTATAGACAATTTTCAAACGTTTGAAATGTATTACAATTTTAACGCACTAATTATGTGGATCAGTTAAAAGCATTTCCACTGACTTTCAAGTAATTTTACTGACAAGAAAAACTAATGTTTCTCAAATTAAAATTAAACACGATTTGAAAAAAAGTTGCAGATCATAAGTTTAGACAATTTTCAAACGTTTGAAATGTATTTCAATTTTAACGAACTAATTATGTGGATAAGTTAAAAGCATTTCCACTGACTTTCAAGTAATTTTACTGACAAGAAAAACTAATGTTTCTAAAATCAAAATTGAGTAGAAGGCGATTAAAAAAAAATTGCAGATCATAAGTTTAGACAATTTTCAGCCGTTAGAAATGTATTGCACTTTTAACGCACTAATTATGTGGATCAGTTAAAAGCATTTCCATTGACTTTCAAGTAATTTTACTGACAAGAAAAACTAATGTTTCTAAAATTAAAATTAAACACGATTTGAAAAAAAGTTGCAGATCATGTTTAGACAATTTTCAGCCGTTAGAAATGTATTGCACTTTTAACGCACTAATTATGTGGATAAGTTAAATCATTTCCACTGACTTTCAAGTAATTTTACTGACAAGAAAAACTAATGTTTCTAAAATCAAAATTGAGTAGAAGGCGATTTGAAAAAAAAGTGGCAGATCATAAGTTTAGACAATTTTCAGCCGTTTGAAATGTATTACAATTTTAACGCACTAATTATGTGGATAAGTTAAAAGCATTTCCACTGAATTTCAAGTAATTTTACTGACAAGAAAAACTAATGTTTCTAAAATTAAAATTAAACACGATTTGAAAAAAAGTTGCAGATCATAAGTTTAGACAATTTTTAGCCGTTACAAATGTATTGCACTTTAAACGCACTAATTATGTGGATAAGTTAAAAGCATTTCCACTGACTTTCAAGTAATTTTACTGACAAGAAAAACTAATGTTTCTAAAATCAAAATTGAGTAGAAGGCGATTTGAAAAAAAAGTGGCAGATCATAAGTTTAGACAATTTTCAGCCGTTTGAAATGTATTGCAATTTAAACGCACTAATTATGTGGATAAGTTAAAAGCATTTCCATTGACTTTCAAGTAATTTTACTGACAAGAAAAACTAATGTTTCTAAAATTAAAATTAAACACGATTTGAAAAAAAGTTGCAGATCATAAGTATAGACAATTTTCAAACGTTTGAAATGTATTTCAATTTTAACGCACTAATTATGTGGATAAGTTAAAAGCATTTCCACTGACTTTCAAGTAATTTTACTGACAAGAAAAACTAATGTTTCTAAAATCAAAATTGAGTAGAAAGCGATTTTTAAAAAATTGCAGATCATAAGTTTAGACAATTTTCAGCCGTTAGAAATGTATTGCACTTTTAACGCACTAATTATGTGGATCAGTTAAAAGCATTTCCAGTGACTTTCAAGTAATTTTACTGACAAGAAAAACTAATGTTTCTAAAATTAAAATTGAACACGATTTGAAAAAAAGTGGCAGATCATAAGTTTAGACAATTTTCAGCCGTTTGAAATGTATTACAATTTTAACGCACTAATTATGTGGATAAGTTAAAAGCATTTCCACTGACTTTCAAGTAATTTTACTGACAAGAAAAACTAATGTTTCTAAAATTAAAATTAAACACGATTTGAAAAAAAGTTGCAGATCATAAGTATAGACAATTTTGAGCCGTTTGAAATGTATTTCAATTTTAACGCACTAATTATGTGGATAAGTTAAAAGCATTTCAACTGACTTTCAAGTATTTTTACTGACAAGAAAAACTAATGTTTCTAAAATCAAAATTGATTAGAAGGCGATTTGAAAAAAAAGTGGCAGATCATAAGTTTAGACAATTTTCAGCCGTTTGAAATGTATTGCAATTTAAACGCACTAATTATGTGGATAAGTTAAAAGCATTTCCATTGACTTTCAAGTAATTTTACTGACTAGAAAAACTAATGTTTCTAAAATTAAAATTGAGTAGAAGGCGATTTGAAAAATAAGTCGCAGATCATAAGTTTAGACAATTTTCAGCCGTTAGAAATGTATTGCACTTTTAACGAACTAATTATGTGGATCAGTTAAAAGCATTTCCATTGACTTTCAAGTAATTTTACTGACAAGAAAAACTAATGTTTCTCAAATTAAAATTAAACACGATTTGAAAAAAAGTTGCAGATCATAAGTTTAGACAATTTTCAAACGTTTGAAATGTATTTCAATTTTAACGAACTAGTTATGTGGATAAGTTAAAAGCATTTCCACTGACTTTCAAGTAATTTTACTGACAAGAAAAACTAATGTTTCTAAAATCAAAATTGAGTAGAAGGCGATTAAAAAAAAATTGCAGATCATAAGTTTAGACAATTTTCAGCCGTTAGAAATGTATTGCACTTTTAACGCACTAATTATGTGGATCAGTTAAAAGCATTTCCATTGACTTTCAAGTAATTTTACTGACAAGAAAAACTAATGTTTCTAAAATTAAAATTAAACACGATTTGAAAAAAAGTTGCAGATCATGTTTAGACAATTTTCAGCCGTTAGAAATGTATTGCACTTTTAACGCACTAATTATGTGGATAAGTTAAAAGCATTTCCACTGACTTTCAAGTAATTTTAATGACAAGAAAAACCAATGTTTCTAAAATTAAAATTGAGTACAAGGCGATTTTAAAAAAAGTTCCAGCTCATAAGTTTAGACAATTTTCAGCCGTTTGAAATGTATTACAATTTTAACGCACTAAGTATGTATATAAGTTAAAAGCATTTCCACTGACTTTCAAGTAATTTTACTGACAAGAAAAACTAATGTTTCTAAAATTAAAATTAAACACGATTTGAAAAAAAGTTGCAGATCATAAGTATAGACAATTTTGAGCCGTTTGAAATGTATTTCAATTTTAACGCACTAATTATGTGGATAAGTTAAAAGCATTTCAACTGACTTTCAAGTATTTTTACTGACAAGAAAAACTAATGTTTCTAAAAATCAAAATTGATTAGAAGACGATTTGAAAAAAAAGTGGCAGATCTTTTTTTCAGCCGTTTGAAATGTATTGCAATTTAAACGCACTAATTATGTGGATAAGTTAAAAGCATTTCCACTGACTTTCAAGTAATTTTAATGACAAGAAAAACCAATGTTTCTAATATTAAAATTGAGTACAAGGCGATTTGAAAAAAAGTTCCAGCTCATAAGTATAGACAATTTTCAAACGTTTGAAATGTATTACAATTTTAACGCACTAATTATGTGGATAAGTTAAAAGCATTTCCACTGACTTTCAAGTATTTTTACTGACAAGAAAAACTAATGTTTCTAAAATCAAAATTGAGTAGAAGGCGATTTGAAAAAAAAGTGGCAGATCTTAAGTTTAGACAATTTTCAGCCGTTTGAAATGTATTGCAATTTAAACGCACTAATTATGTGGATAAGTTAAAATTATTTCCACTGACTTTCAAGTGATTTTACTGACAAGAAAAACTAATGTTTCTGAAATCAAAATTGAGTAGAAGGCGATTTAAAAATGATTGCAGATCATACGTTTAGACAATTTTCAGCCGTTAGAAATGTATTGCAATTTAAACGCACTAATTATGTGGATAAGTTAAAAGCATTTCCACTGACTTTCAAGTAATTTTAATGACAAGAAAAACCAATGTTTCTAAAATCAAAATTAAACACGATTTGAAAAAAAGTGGCAGATCATAAGTTTAGACAATTTTTTGCCGTTTGAAATGTATTACAATTTTAACGCACTAATTATGTGGATAAGTTAAAAGCATTTCCAATGACTTTCAAGTAATTTTACTGACAAGAAAAACTAATGTTTCTAAAATTAAAATTGAGTACAAGGCGATTTGAAAAAAAGTTGCAGATCATAAGTTTAGACAATTTTCAGCCGTTTGAAATGTATTGCAATTTAAACGCACTAATTATGTGGATAAGTTAAAAGCATTTCCATTGACTTTCAAGTAATTTTACTGACAAGAAAAACTAATGTTTCTAAAATCAAAATTGAGTAGAAGGCGATTTAAAAAAAGTTCCAGCTCATAAGTATAGACAATTTTCAAACGTTTGAAATGTATTACAATTTTAACGCACTAATTATGTGGATCAGTTAAAAGCATTTCCACTGACTTTCAAGTAATTTTACTGACAAGAAAAACTAATGTTTCTCAAATTAAAATTAAACACGATTTGAAAAAAAGTTGCAGATCATAAGTTTAGACAATTTTCAAACGTTTGAAATGTATTTCAATTTTAACGAACTAATTATGTGGATAAGTTAAAAGCATTTCCACTGACTTTCAAGTAATTTTACTGACAAGAAAAACTAATGTTTCTAAAATCAAAATTGAGTAGAAGGCGATTAAAAAAAAATTGCAGATCATAAGTTTAGACAATTTTCAGCCGTTAGAAATGTATTGCACTTTTAACGCACTAATTATGTGGATCAGTTAAAAGCATTTCCATTGACTTTCAAGTAATTTTACTGACAAGAAAAACTAATGTTTCTAAAATTAAAATTAAACACGATTTGAAAAAAAGTTGCAGATCATGTTTAGACAATTTTCAGCCGTTAGAAATGTATTGCACTTTTAACGCACTAATTATGTGGATAAGTTAAATCATTTCCACTGACTTTCAAGTAATTTTACTGACAAGAAAAACTAATGTTTCTAAAATCAAAATTGAGTAGAAGGCGATTTGAAAAAAAAGTGGCAGATCATAAGTTTAGACAATTTTCAGCCGTTTGAAATGTATTACAATTTTAACGCACTAATTATGTGGATAAGTTAAAAGCATTTCCACTGAATTTCAAGTAATTTTACTGACAAGAAAAACTAATGTTTCTAAAATTAAAATTAAACACGATTTGAAAAAAAGTTGCAGATCATAAGTTTAGACAATTTTTAGCCGTTACAAATGTATTGCACTTTAAACGCACTAATTATGTGGATAAGTTAAAAGCATTTCCACTGACTTTCAAGTAATTTTACTGACAAGAAAAACTAATGTTTCTAAAATCAAAATTGAGTAGAAGGCGATTTGAAAAAAAAGTGGCAGATCATAAGTTTAGACAATTTTCAGCCGTTTGAAATGTATTGCAATTTAAACGCACTAATTATGTGGATAAGTTAAAAGCATTTCCATTGACTTTCAAGTAATTTTACTGACAAGAAAAACTAATGTTTCTAAAATTAAAATTAAACACGATTTGAAAAAAAGTTGCAGATCATAAGTATAGACAATTTTCAAACGTTTGAAATGTATTTCAATTTTAACGCACTAATTATGTGGATAAGTTAAAAGCATTTCCACTGACTTTCAAGTAATTTTACTGACAAGAAAAACTAATGTTTCTAAAATCAAAATTGAGTAGAAAGCGATTTTTAAAAAATTGCAGATCATAAGTTTAGACAATTTTCAGCCGTTAGAAATGTATTGCACTTTTAACGCACTAATTATGTGGATCAGTTAAAAGCATTTCCAGTGACTTTCAAGTAATTTTACTGACAAGAAAAACTAATGTTTCTAAAATTAAAATTGAACACGATTTGAAAAAAAGTGGCAGATCATAAGTTTAGACAATTTTCAGCCGTTTGAAATGTATTACAATTTTAACGCACTAATTATGTGGATAAGTTAAAAGCATTTCCACTGACTTTCAAGTAATTTTACTGACAAGAAAAACTAATGTTTCTAAAATTAAAATTAAACACGATTTGAAAAAAAGTTGCAGATCATAAGTATAGACAATTTTGAGCCGTTTGAAATGTATTTCAATTTTAACGCACTAATTATGTGGATAAGTTAAAAGCATTTCAACTGACTTTCAAGTATTTTTACTGACAAGAAAAACTAATGTTTCTAAAATCAAAATTGATTAGAAGGCGATTTGAAAAAAAAGTGGCAGATCATAAGTTTAGACAATTTTCAGCCGTTTGAAATGTATTGCAATTTAAACGCACTAATTATGTGGATAAGTTAAAAGCATTTCCATTGACTTTCAAGTAATTTTACTGACTAGAAAAACTAATGTTTCTAAAATTAAAATTGAGTAGAAGGCGATTTGAAAAATAAGTCGCAGATCATAAGTTTAGACAATTTTCAGCCGTTAGAAATGTATTGCACTTTTAACGAACTAATTATGTGGATCAGTTAAAAGCATTTCCATTGACTTTCAAGTAATTTTACTGACAAGAAAAACTAATGTTTCTCAAATTAAAATTAAACACGATTTGAAAAAAAGTTGCAGATCATAAGTTTAGACAATTTTCAAACGTTTGAAATGTATTTCAATTTTAACGAACTAGTTATGTGGATAAGTTAAAAGCATTTCCACTGACTTTCAAGTAATTTTACTGACAAGAAAAACTAATGTTTCTAAAATCAAAATTGAGTAGAAGGCGATTAAAAAAAAATTGCAGATCATAAGTTTAGACAATTTTCAGCCGTTAGAAATGTATTGCACTTTTAACGCACTAATTATGTGGATCAGTTAAAAGCATTTCCATTGACTTTCAAGTAATTTTACTGACAAGAAAAACTAATGTTTCTAAAATTAAAATTAAACACGATTTGAAAAAAAGTTGCAGATCATGTTTAGACAATTTTCAGCCGTTAGAAATGTATTGCACTTTTAACGCACTAATTATGTGGATAAGTTAAAAGCATTTCCACTGACTTTCAAGTAATTTTAATGACAAGAAAAACCAATGTTTCTAAAATTAAAATTGAGTACAAGGCGATTTTAAAAAAAGTTCCAGCTCATAAGTTTAGACAATTTTCAGCCGTTTGAAATGTATTACAATTTTAACGCACTAAGTATGTATATAAGTTAAAAGCATTTCCACTGACTTTCAAGTAATTTTACTGACAAGAAAAACTAATGTTTCTAAAATTAAAATTAAACACGATTTGAAAAAAAGTTGCAGATCATAAGTATAGACAATTTTGAGCCGTTTGAAATGTATTTCAATTTTAACGCACTAATTATGTGGATAAGTTAAAAGCATTTCAACTGACTTTCAAGTATTTTTACTGACAAGAAAAACTAATGTTTCTAAAAATCAAAATTGATTAGAAGACGATTTGAAAAAAAAGTGGCAGATCTTTTTTTCAGCCGTTTGAAATGTATTGCAATTTAAACGCACTAATTATGTGGATAAGTTAAAAGCATTTCCACTGACTTTTAAGTAATTTTACTGACAAGAAAAACTAATGTTTCTAAAATCAAAATTGAGTAGAAAGCGATTTTTAAAAAATTGCAGATCATAAGTTTAGACAATTTTCAGCCGTTAGAAATGTATTGCACTTTTAACGCACTAATTATGTGGATCAGTTAAAAGCATTTCCAGTGACTTTCAAGTAATTTTACTGACAAGAAAAACTAATGTTTCTAAAATTAAAATTGAACACGATTTGAAAAAAAGTGGCAGATCATAAGTTTAGACAATTTTCAGCCGTTTGAAATGTATTACAATTTTAACGCACTAATTATGTGGATAAGTTAAAAGCATTTCCACTGACTTTCAAGTAATTTTACTGACTAGAAAAACTAATGTTTCTAAAATTAAAATTAAACACGATTTGAAAAAAAGTTGCAGATCATAAGTATAGACAATTTTGAGCCGTTTGAAATGTATTTCAATTTTAACGCACTAATTATGTGGATAAGTTAAAAGCATTTCAACTGACTTTCAAGTATTTTTACTGACAAGAAAAACTAATGTTTCTAAAATCAAAATTGATTAGAAGGCGATTTGAAAAAAAAGTGGCAGATCATAAGTTTAGACAATTTTCAGCCGTTTGAAATGTATTGCAATTTAAACGCACTAATTATGTGGATAAGTTAAAAGCATTTCCATTGACTTTCAAGTAATTTTACTGACTAGAAAAACTAATGTTTCTAAAATTAAAATTGAGTAGAAGGCGATTTGAAAAATAAGTCGCAGATCATAAGTTTAGACAATTTTCAGCCGTTAGAAATGTATTGCACTTTTAACGAACTAATTATGTGGATCAGTTAAAAGCATTTCCATTGACTTTCAAGTAATTTTACTGACAAGAAAAACTAATGTTTCTCAAATTAAAATTAAACACGATTTGAAAAAAAGTTGCAGATCATAAGTTTAGACAATTTTCAAACGTTTGAAATGTATTTCAATTTTAACGAACTAATTATGTGGATAAGTTAAAAGCATTTCCACTGACTTTCAAGTAATTTTACTGACAAGAAAAACTAATGTTTCTAAAATCAAAATTGAGTAGAAGGCGATTAAAAAAAAATTGCAGATCATAAGTTTAGACAATTTTCAGCCGTTAGAAATGTATTGCACTTTTAACGCACTAATTATGTGGATCAGTTAAAAGCATTTCCATTGACTTTCAAGTAATTTTACTGACAAGAAAAACTAATGTTTCTAAAATTAAAATTAAACACGATTTGAAAAAAAGTTGCAGATCATGTTTAGACAATTTTCAGCCGTTAGAAATGTATTGCACTTTTAACGCACTAATTATGTGGATAAGTTAAAAGCATTTCCACTGACTTTCAAGTAATTTTAATGACAAGAAAAACCAATGTTTCTAAAATTAAAATTGAGTACAAGGCGATTTTAAAAAAAGTTCCAGCTCATAAGTTTAGACAATTTTCAGCCGTTTGAAATGTATTACAATTTTAACGCACTAAGTATGTATATAAGTTAAAAGCATTTCCACTGACTTTCAAGTAATTTTACTGACAAGAAAAACTAATGTTTCTAAAATTAAAATCAAACACGATTTGAAAAAAAGTGGCAGATCATAAGTTTAGACAATTTTCAGCCGTTTGAAATGTATTACAATTTTAACGCACTAATTATGTGGATAAGTTAAAAGCATTTCCACTGACTTTCAAGTAATTTTACTGACAAGAAAAACTAATGTTTCTAAAATTAAAATTAAACACGATTTGAAAAAAAGTTGCAGATCATAAGTATAGACAATTTTGAGCCGTTTGAAATGTATTTCAATTTTAACGCACTAATTATGTGGATAAGTTAAAAGCATTTCAACTGACTTTCAAGTATTTTTACTGACAAGAAAAACTAATGTTTCTAAAAATCAAAATTGATTAGAAGACGATTTGAAAAAAAAGTGGCAGATCTTTTTTTCAGCCGTTTGAAATGTATTGCAATTTAAACGCACTAATTATGTGGATAAGTTAAAAGCATTTCCACTGACTTTTAAGTAATTTTACTGACAAGAAAAACTAATGTTTCTGAAATCAAAATTGAGTAGAAGGCGATTTAAAAAAAATTGCAGATCATAAGTTTAGACAATTTTCAGCCGTTAGAAATGTATTGCACTTTTAACGCACTAATTATGTGGATAAGTTAAAAGTATTTCCATTGACTTTCAAGTAATTTTACTGACAAGAAAAACTAATTTTTCTAAAATTAAAATTAAACACGATTTGAAAAAAAGTTGCAGATCATAAGTATAGACAATTTTCAGCCGTTAGAAATGTATTGCACTTTTAACGCACTAATTATGTGGATAAGTTAAAAGCATTTCCACTGACTTTCAAGTAATTTTAATGACAAGAAAAACCAATGTTTCTAAAATCAAAATTGATTAGAAGGCGATTTGAAAAAAAAGTGGCAGATCATAAGTTTAGACAGTTTTCAGCCGTTTGAAATGTATTGCAATTTAAACGCACTAATTATGTGGATAAGTTAAAAGCATTTCCATTGACTTTCAAGTAATTTTACTGACTAGAAAAACTAATGTTTCTAAAATTAAAATTGAGTAGAAGGCGATTTAAAAAATAAGTCGCAGATCATAAGTTTAGACAATTTTCAACTGTTTGAAATGTATTGCAATTTAAACGCACTAATTATGTGGATAAGTTAAAAGCATTTCCATTGACTTTCAAGTAATTTTAATGACAAGAAAAACTAATGTTTCTAAAATTAAAATTACACGATTTGAAAAAAAGTTGCAGATCATAAGTTTAGACAATTTTCAGCCGTTTGAAATGTATTGCAATTTAAAGGCACTAATTATGTGGATAAGTTAAAAGCATTTCCACTGACTTTCAAGTGATTTTACTGACAAGAAAAACTAATGTTTCTGAAATCAAAATTGAGTAGAAGGCGATTTAAAAACGATTGCAGATCATAAGTTTAGACAATTTTCAGCCGTTAGAAATGTATTGCACTTTTAACGCACTAATTATGTGGATAAGTTAAAAGCATTTCCACTGACTTTCAAGTAATTTTAATGACAAGAAAAACCAATGTTTCTAAAATTAAAATTGAGTACGAGGCGATTTAAAAAAAAGTTCCAGCTCATAAGTTTAGACAATTTTCAGCCGTTTGAAATGTATTACAATTTTAACGCACTAATTATGTATATAAGTTAAAAGCATTTCCACTGACTTTCAAGTAATTTTACTGACAAGAAAAACTAATGTTTCTAAAATTAAAATCAAACACGATTTGAAAAAAAGTTGCAGATCATAAGTTTAGACAATTTTCAGCCGTTTGAAATGTATTTCAATTTAAACGCATTAATTATGTGGATAAGTTAAAAGCATTTCCATTGACTTTCAAGTAATTTTACTGACAAGAAAAACTAATGTTTCTAAAATTAAAATTAAACACGATTTGAAAAAAAGTTACAGATCATAAGTTTAGACAATTTTTAGCCGTTTGAAATACATTGCAATTTAAACGCACTAATTATGTGGATAAGTTAAAAGCATTTCCACTGACTTTCAAGTAATTTTACTGACAAGAAAAACTAATGTTTCTAAAATCAAAATTGAGTAGAAGGCGATTTGAAAAAAAAGTGGCAGATCTTAAGTTTAGACAATTTTTAGCCGTTTGAAATGTATTGCAAATTAAACGCACTAATTATGTGGATAAGTTAAAAGCATTTCCACTGACTTTCAAGTGATTTTACTGACAAGAAAAACTAATGTTTCGGAAATCAAAATTGAGTAGAAGGCGATTTAAAAATGATTGCAGATCATAAGTTTAGACAATTTTCAGCCGTTAGAAATGTATTGCATTTTAAACGCACTAATTATGTGGATAAGTTAAAAGCATTTCCATTGACTTTCAAGTAATTTTACTGACAAGAAAAACTAATGTTTCTAAAATTAAAATTAAACACGATTTGAAAAAAAGTTGCAGATCATAAGTATAGACAATTTTCAGCCGTTAGAAATGTATTGCACTTTTAACGCACTAATTATGTGGATAAGTTAAAAGCATTTCCACTGACTTTCAAGTAATTTTAATGACAAGAAAAACCAATGTTTCTAAAATTAAAATTGAGTACAAGGCGATTTAAAAAAAAGTTTAAGCTCATAAGTTTAGACAATTTTCAGCCGTTTGAAATGTATTACAATTTTAACGCACTAATTATGTATATAAGTTAAAAGCATTTCCACTGACTTTCAAGTAATTTTACTGACAAGAAAAACTAATGTTTCTAAAATTAAAATTAAACACGATTTGAAAAAAAAGTTACAGATCATAAGTTTAGACAATTTTTAGCCGTTTGAAATACATTGCAATTTAAACGCACTAATTATGTAGATAAGTTAAAAGCATTTCCATTGTTTTTCAAGTAATTTTACTGACAAGAAAAACTAATGTTTCTAAAATTAAAATTATACACGATTTGAAAAAAAGTTGCAGATAATAAGTTTAGACAATTTTCAGCCGTTAGAAATGTATTGCACTTTTAACGCACTAATTATGTGGATAAGTTAAAAGCATTTCCACTGACTTTCAAGTAATTTTAATGACAAGAAAAACCAATGTTTCTAAAATTAAAATTGAGTACAAGGCGATTTGAAAAAAAGTTTCAGCTCATAAGTTTAGACAATATTCAGCCGTTTGAAATGTATTACAATTTTAACGCACTAATTATGTGGATAAGTTAAAAGCATTTCCACTGACTTTCAAGTAATTTTACTGACAAGAAAAACTAATGTTTCTAAAATCAAAATTGAGTAGAAGGCGATTTGAAAAAAAAGTGGCAGATAAGTTTAGACAATTTTCAGCCGTTTGAAATGTATTGCAAATTAAACGCACTAATTACGTGGATAAGTTAAAAGAATTTCCACTGACTTTCAAGTGATTTTACTGACAAGAAAAACTAATGTTTCTAAAATCAAAATTGAGTAGAAGGCGATTTAAAAATGATTGCAGATCATAAGTTTAGACAATTTTCAGCCGTTAGAAATGTATTGCAATTTAAACGCACTAATTATGTGGATAAGTTAAAAGTATTTCCATTGACTTTCAAGTAATTTTACTGACAAGAAAAACTAATGTTTCTAAAATTAAAATTAAACACGATTTGAAAAAAAGTTGCAGATCATAAGTATAGACAATTTTCAGCCGTTAGAAATGTATTGCACTTTTAACGCACTAATTATGTGGATAAGTTAAAAGCATTTCCACTGACTTTCAAGTAATTTTAATGACAAGAAAAACCAATGTTTCTAAAATCAAAATTGATTAGAAGGCGATTTGAAAAAAAAGTGGCAGATCATAAGTTTAGACAGTTTTCAGCCGTTTGAAATGTATTGCAATTTAAACGCACTAATTATGTGGATAAGTTAAAAGCATTTCCATTGACTTTCAAGTAATTTTACTGACTAGAAAAACTAATGTTTCTAAAATTAAAATTGAGTAGAAGGCGATTTAAAAAATAAGTCGCAGATCATAAGTTTAGACAATTTTCAACTGTTTGAAATGTATTGCAATTTAAACGCACTAATTATGTGGATAAGTTAAAAGCATTTCCATTGACTTTCAAGTAATTTTAATGACAAGAAAAACTAATGTTTCTAAAATTAAAATTAAACACGATTTGAAAAAAAGTTGCAGATCATAAGTATAGACAATTTTCAGCCGTTTGAAATGTATTGCAATTTAAACGCACTAATTATGTGGATAAGTTAAAAGCATTTCCACTGACTTTCAAGTAATTTTACTGACAAGAAAAACTAATGTTTCTAAAATCAAAATTGAGTAGAAGGCGATTTAAAAAAAATTGCAGATCATAAGTTTAGACAATTTTCAGCCGTTAGAAATGTATTGCACTTTTAACGCACTAATTATGTGGATCAGCTAAAAGCATTTCCATTGACTTTAAAGTAATTTTACTGACAAGAAAAACTAATGTTTCTAAAATTAAAATTAAACACGTTTTGAAAAAAAGTTCCAGCTCATAAGTTTAGACAATTTTCAGCCGTTTGAAATGTATTGCACTTTTAACGCACTAATTATGTGGATCAGTTAAAAGCATTTCCAGTGACTTTCAAGTAATTTTACTGACAAGAAAAACTAATGTTTCGGAAATCAAAATTGAGTAGAAGGCGATTTAAAAATGATTGCAGATCATAAGTTTAGACAATTTTCAGCCGTTAGAAATGTATTGCAATTTAAACGCACTAATTATGTGGATAAGTTAAAAGCATTTCCATTGACTTTCAAGTAATTTTACTGACAAGAAAAACTAATGTTTCTAAAATTAAAATTAAACACGATTTGAAAAAAAGTTGCAGATCATAAGTATAGACAATTTTCAGCCGTTAGAAATGTATTGCACTTTTAACGCACTAATTATGTGGATAAGTTAAAAGCATTTCCACTGACTTTCAAGTAATTTTAATGACAAGAAAAACCAATGTTTCTAAAATTAAAATTGAGTACAAGGCGATTTAAAAAAAAAGTTCCAGCTCATAAGTTTAGACAATTTTCAGCCGTTTGAAATGTATTACAATTTTAACGCACTAATTATGTGGATAAGTTAAAAGCATTTCCATTGACTTTCAAGTAATTTTACTGACAAGAAAAACTAATGTTTCTGAAATCAAAATTGAGTAGAAGGCGATTTAAAAACGATTGCAGATCATAAGTTTAGACAATTTTCAGCCGTTAGAAATGTATTGCACTTTTAACGCACTAATTATGTGGATAAGTTAAAAGCATTTCCACTGACTTTCAAGTAATTTTAATGACAAGAAAAACCAATGTTTCTAAAATTAAAATTGAGTACAAGGCGATTTAAAAAAAAGTTCCAGCTCATAAGTTTAGACAATTTTCAGCCGTTTGAAATGTATTACAATTTTAACGCACTAATTATGTATATAAGTTAAAAGCATTTCCACTGACTTTCAAGTAATTTTACTGACAAGAAAAACTAATGTTTCTAAAATTAAAATCAAACACGATTTGAAAAAAAGTTGCAGATCATAAGTTTAGACAATTTTCAGCCGTTTGAAATGTATTTCAATTTAAACGCATTAATTATGTGGATAAGTTAAAAGCATTTCCATTGACTTTCAAGTAATTTTACTGACAAGAAAAACTAATGTTTCTAAAATTAAAATTAAACACGATTTGAAAAAAAGTTACAGATCATAAGTTTAGACAATTTTTAGCCGTTTGAAATACATTGCAATTTAAACGCACTAATTATGTGGATAAGTTAAAAGCATTTCCACTGACTTTCAAGTAATTTTACTGACAAGAAAAACTAATGTTTCTAAAATCAAAATTGAGTAGAAGGCGATTTGAAAAAAAAGTGGCAGATCTTAAGTTTAGACAATTTTCAGCCGTTTGAAATGTATTGCAAATTAAACGCACTAATTATGTGGATAAGTTAAAAGCATTTCCACTGACTTTCAAGTGATTTTACTGACAAGAAAAACTAATGTTTCGGAAATCAAAATTGAGTAGAAGGCGATTTAAAAATGATTGCAGATCATAAGTTTAGACAATTTTCAGCCGTTTGAAATGTATTACAATTTTAACGCACTAATTATGTATATAAGTTAAAAGCATTTCCACTGACTTTCAAGTAATTTTACTGACAAGAAAAACTAATGTTTCTAAAATTAAAATTAAACACGATTTGAAAAAAAGTTACAGATCATAAGTTTAGACAATTTTTAGCCGTTTGAAATACATTGCAATTTAAACGCACTAATTATGTAGATAAGTTAAAAGCATTTCCATTGTTTTTCAAGTAATTTTACTGACAAGAAAAACTAATGTTTCTAAAATTAAAATTAAACACGATTTGAAAAAAAGTTGCAGATCATAAGTTTAGACAATTTTCAGCCGTTAGAAATGTATTGCACTTTTAACGCACTAATTATGTGGATAAGTTAAAAGCATTTCCACTGACTTTCAAGTAATTTTAATGACAAGAAAAACCAATGTTTCTAAAATTAAAATTGAGTACAAGGCGATTTGAAAAAAAGTTTCAGCTCATAAGTTTAGACAATATTCAGCCGTTTGAAATGTATTACAATTTTAACGCACTAATTATGTGGATAAGTTAAAAGCATTTCCACTGACTTTCAAGTAATTTTACTGACAAGAAAAACTAATGTTTCTAAAATCAAAATTGAGTAGAAGGCGATTTGAAAAAAAAGTGGCAGATCTTAAGTTTAGACAATTTTCAGCCGTTTGAAATGTATTGCAAATTAAACGCACTAATTATGTGGATAAGTTAAAAGCATTTCCACTGACTTTCAAGTGATTTTACTGACAAGAAAAACTAATGTTTCTAAAATCAAAATTGAGTAGAAGGCGATTTAAAAATGATTGCAGATCATAAGTTTAGACAATTTTCAGCCGTTAGAAATGTATTGCAATTTAAACGCACTAATTATGTGGATAAGTTAAAAGTATTTCCATTGACTTTCAAGTAATTTTACTGACAAGAAAAACTAATGTTTCTAAAATTAAAATTAAACACGATTTGAAAAAAAGTTGCAGATCATAAGTATAGACAATTTTCAGCCGTTAGAAATGTATTGCACTTTTAACGCACTAATTATGTGGATAAGTTAAAAGCATTTCCACTGACTTTCAAGTAATTTTAATGACAAGAAAAACCAATGTTTCTAAAATCAAAATTGATTAGAAGGCGATTTGAAAAAAAAGTGGCAGATCATAAGTTTAGACAGTTTTCAGCCGTTTGAAATGTATTGCAATTTAAACGCACTAATTATGTGGATAAGTTAAAAGCATTTCCATTGACTTTCAAGTAATTTTACTGACTAGAAAAACTAATGTTTCTAAAATTAAAATTGAGTAGAAGGCGATTTAAAAAATAAGTCGCAGATCATAAGTTTAGACAATTTTCAACTGTTTGAAATGTATTGCAATTTAAACGCACTAATTATGTGGATAAGTTAAAAGCATTTCCATTGACTTTCAAGTAATTTTAATGACAAGAAAAACTAATGTTTCTAAAATTAAAATTAAACACGATTTGAAAAAAAGTTGCAGATCATAAGTATAGACAAATTTCAGCCGTTAGAAATGTATTGCACTTTTAACGCACTAATTATGTGGATAAGTTAAAAGCATTTCCACTGACTTTCAAGTAATTTTAATGACAAGAAAAACCAATGTTTCTAAAATTAAAATTGAGTACAAGGCGATTTAAAAAAAAGTTCCAGCTCATAAGTTTAGACAATTTTCAGCCGTTTGAAATGTATTACAATTTTAACGCACTAATTATGTGGATAAGTTAAAAGCATTTCCATTGACTTTCAAGTAATTTTACTGACTAGAAAAACTAATGTTTCTAAAATTAAAATTGAGTAGAAGGCGATTTAAAAAATAAGTCGCAGATCATAAGTTTAGACAATTTTCAACTGTTTGAAATGTATTGCACTTTTAACGCACTAATTATGTAGATCAGTTAAAAGCATTTCCATTAACTTTCAAGTAATTTTACTGACAAGAAAAACTAATGTTTCTGAAATCAAAATTGAGTAGAAGGCGATTTAAAAACGATTGCAGATCATAAGTTTAGACAATTTTCAGCCGTTAGAAATGTATTGCACTTTTAACGCACTAATTATGTGGATAAGTTAAAAGCATTTCCACTGACTTTCAAGTAATTTTAATGACAAGAAAAACTAATGTTTCTAAAATTAAAATCAAACACGATTTGAAAAAAAGTTGCAGATCATAAGTTTAGACAATTTTCAGCCGTTTGAAATGTATTTCAATTTAAACGCATTAATTATGTGGATAAGTTAAAAGCATTTCCATTGACTTTCAAGTAATTTTACTGACAAGAAAAACTAATGTTTCTAAAATTATAATTAAACACGATTTGAAAAAAAGTTACAGATCATAAGTTTAGACAATTTTTAGCCGTTTGAAATACATTGCAATTTAAACGCACTAATTATGTGGATAAGTTAAAAGCATTTCCACTGACTTTCAAGTAATTTTACTGACAAGAAAAACTAATGTTTCTAAAATTAAAATTAAACACGATTTGAAAAAAAGTTACAGATCATAAGTTTAGACAATTTTTAGCCGTTTGAAATACATTGCAATTTAAACGCACTAATTATGTAGATAAGTTAAAAGCATTTCCACTGACTTTCAAGTAATTTTAATGACAAGAAAAACCAATGTTTCTAAAATTAAAATTGAGTACAAGGCGATTTGAAAAAAAGTTTCAGCTCATAAGTTTAGAAAATATTCAGCCGTTTGAAATGTATTACAATTTTAACGCACTAATTATGTGGATAAGTTAAAAGCATTTCCACTGACTTTCAAGTAATTTTACTGACAAGAAAAACTAATGTTTCTAAAATCAAAATTGAGTAGAAGGCGATTTGAAAAAAAAGTGGCAGATCTTAAGTTTAGACAATTTTCAGCCGTTTGAAATGTATTGCAAATTAAACGCACTAATTATGTGGATAAGTTAAAAGCATTTCCACTGACTTTCAAGTGATTTTACTGACAAGAAAAACTAATGTTTCTAAAATCAAAATTGAGTAGAAGGCGATTTAAAAATGATTGCAGATCATAAGTTTAGACAATTTTCAGCCGTTAGAAATGTATTGCAATTTAAACGCACTAATTATGTGGATAAGTTAAAAGTATTTCCATTGACTTTCAAGTAATTTTACTGACAAGAAAAACTAATGTTTCTAAAATTAAAATTAAACACGATTTGAAAAAAAGTTGCAGATCATAAGTATAGACAATTTTCAGCCGTTAGAAATGTATTGCACTTTTAACGCACTAATTATGTGGATAAGTTAAAAGCATTTCCACTGACTTTCAAGTAATTTTAATGACAAGAAAAACCAATGTTTCTAAAATCAAAATTGATTAGAAGGCGATTTGAAAAAAAAGTGGCAGATCATAAGTTTAGACAGTTTTCAGCCGTTTGAAATGTATTGCAATTTAAACGCACTAATTATGTGGATAAGTTAAAAGCATTTCCATTGACTTTCAAGTAATTTTACTGACTAGAAAAACTAATGTTTCTAAAATTAAAATTGAGTAGAAGGCGATTTAAAAAATAAGTCGCAGATCATAAGTTTAGACAATTTTCAACTGTTTGAAATGTATTGCAATTTAAACGCACTAATTATGTGGATAAGTTAAAAGCATTTCCATTGACTTTCAAGTAATTTTAATGACAAGAAAAACTAATGTTTCTAAAATTAAAATTAAACACGATTTGAAAAAAAGTTGCAGATCATAAGTATAGACAATTTTCAGCCGTTTGAAATGTATTGCAATTTAAACGCACTAATTATGTGGATAAGTTAAAAGCATTTCCACTGACTTTCAAGTAATTTTACTGACAAGAAAAACTAATGTTTCTAAAATCAAAATTGAGTAGAAGGCGATTTGAAAAAAAAGTGGCAGATCTTAAGTTTAGACAATTTTCAGCCGTTTGAAATGTATTGCAATTTAAACGCACTAATTATGTGGATAAGTTAAAAGCATTTCCACTGACTTTCAAGTGATTTTACTGACAAGAAAAACTAATGTTTCTGAAATCAAAATTGAGTAGAAGGCGATTTAAAAACGATTGCAGATCATAAGTTTAGACAATTTTCAGCCGTTAGAAATGTATTGCACTTTTAACGCACTAATTATGTGGATAAGTTAAAAGCATTTCCACTGACTTTCAAGTAATTTTAATGACAAGAAAAACCAATGTTTCTAAAATTAAAATTGAGTACAAGGCGATTTGAAAAAAAGTTCCAGCTCATAAGTTTAGACAATTTTCAGCCGTTTGAAATGTATTACAATTTTAACGCACTAATTATGTGGATAAGTTAAAAGCATTTCCACTGACTTTCAAGTAATTTTACTGACAAGAAAAACTAATGTTTCTAAAATTAAAATTAAACACGACTTGAAAAAAAGTTACAGATCATAAGTTTAGACAATTTTTAGCCGTTTGAAATACATTGCAATTTAAACGCACTAATTATGTAGATAAGTTAAAAGCATTTCCACTGACTTTCAAGTAATTTTAATGACAAGAAAAACCAATGTTTCTAAAATTAAAATTGAGTACAAGGCGATTTGAAAAAAAGTTTCAGCTCATAAGTTTAGACAATATTCAGCCGTTTGAAATGTATTACAATTTTAACGCACTAATTATGTGGATAAGTTAAAAGCATTTCCACTGACTTTCAAGTAATTTTACTGACAAGAAAAACTAATGTTTCTAAAATCAAAATTGAGTAGAAGGCGATTTGAAAAAAAAGTGGCAGATCTTAAGTTTAGACAATTTTCAGCCGTTTGAAATGTATTGCAAATTAAACGCACTAATTATGTGGATAAGTTAAAAGCATTTCCACTGACTTTCAAGTGATTTTACTGACAAGAAAAACTAATGTTTCTAAAATCAAAATTGAGTAGAAGGCGATTTAAAAATGATTGCAGATCATAAGTTTAGACAATTTTCAGCCGTTAGAAATGTATTGCAATTTAAACGCACTAATTATGTGGATAAGTTAAAAGTATTTCCATTGACTTTCAAGTAATTTTACTGACAAGAAAAACTAATGTTTCTAAAATTAAAATTAAACACGATTTGAAAAAAAGTTGCAGATCATAAGTATAGACAATTTTCAGCCGTTAGAAATGTATTGCACTTTTAACGCACTAATTATGTGGATAAGTTAAAAGCATTTCCACTGACTTTCAAGTAATTTTAATGACAAGAAAAACCAATGTTTCTAAAATCAAAATTGATTAGAAGGCGATTTGAAAAAAAAGTGGCAGATCATAAGTTTAGACAGTTTTCAGCCGTTTGAAATGTATTGCAATTTAAACGCACTAATTATGTGGATAAGTTAAAAGCATTTCCATTGACTTTCAAGTAATTTTACTGACTAGAAAAACTAATGTTTCTAAAATTAAAATTGAGTAGAAGGCGATTTAAAAAATAAGTCGCAGATCATAAGTTTAGACAATTTTCAACTGTTTGAAATGTATTGCAATTTAAACGCACTAATTATGTGGATAAGTTAAAAGCATTTCCATTGACTTTCAAGTAATTTTAATGACAAGAAAAACTAATGTTTCTAAAATTAAAATTAAACACGATTTGAAAAAAAGTTGCAGATCATAAGTATAGACAATTTTCAGCCGTTTGAAATGTATTGCAATTTAAACGCACTAATTATGTGGATAAGTTAAAAGCATTTCCACTGACTTTCAAGTAATTTTACTGACAAGAAAAACTAATGTTTCTAAAATCAAAATTGAGTAGAAGGCGATTTGAAAAAAAAGTGGCAGATCTTAAGTTTAGACAATTTTCAGCCGTTTGAAATGTATTGCAATTTAAACGCACTAATTATGTGGATAAGTTAAAAGCATTTCCACTGACTTTCAAGTGATTTTACTGACAAGAAAAACTAATGTTTCTGAAATCAAAATTGAGTAGAAGGCGATTTAAAAACGATTGCAGATCATAAGTTTAGACAATTTTCAGCCGTTAGAAATGTATTGCACTTTTAACGCACTAATTATGTGGATAAGTTAAAAGCATTTCCACTGACTTTCAAGTAATTTTAATGACAAGAAAAACCAATGTTTCTAAAATTAAAATTGAGTACAAGGCGATTTGAAAAAAAGTTCCAGCTCATAAGTTTAGACAATTTTCAGCCGTTTGAAATGTATTACAATTTTAACGCACTAATTATGTGGATAAGTTAAAAGCATTTCCACTGACTTTCAAGTAATTTTACTGACAAGAAAAACTAATGTTTCTAAAATTAAAATTAAACACGACTTGAAAAAAAGTTACAGATCATAAGTTTAGACAATTTTTAGCCGTTTGAAATACATTGCAATTTAAACGCACTAATTATGTAGATAAGTTAAAAGCATTTCCACTGACTTTCAAGTAATTTTAATGACAAGAAAAACCAATGTTTCTAAAATTAAAATTGAGTACAAGGCGATTTGAAAAAAAGTTTCAGCTCATAAGTTTAGACAATATTCAGCCGTTTGAAATGTATTACAATTTTAACGCACTAATTATGTGGATAAGTTAAAAGCATTTCCACTGACTTTCAAGTAATTTTACTGACAAGAAAAACTAATGTTTCTAAAATCAAAATTGAGTAGAAGGCGATTTGAAAAAAAAGTGGCAGATCTTAAGTTTAGACAATTTTCAGCCGTTTGAAATGTATTGCAAATTAAACGCACTAATTATGTGGATAAGTTAAAAGCATTTCCACTGACTTTCAAGTGATTTTACTGACAAGAAAAACTAATGTTTCTAAAATCAAAATTGAGTAGAAGGCGATTTAAAAATGATTGCAGATCATAAGTTTAGACAATTTTCAGCCGTTAGAAATGTATTGCAATTTAAACGCACTAATTATGTGGATAAGTTAAAAGTATTTCCATTGACTTTCAAGTAATTTTACTGACAAGAAAAACTAATGTTTCTAAAATTAAAATTAAACACGATTTGAAAAAAAGTTGCAGATCATAAGTATAGACAATTTTCAGCCGTTAGAAATGTATTGCACTTTTAACGCACTAATTATGTGGATAAGTTAAAAGCATTTCCACTGACTTTCAAGTAATTTTAATGACAAGAAAAACCAATGTTTCTAAAATCAAAATTGATTAGAAGGCGATTTGAAAAAAAAGTGGCAGATCATAAGTTTAGACAGTTTTCAGCCGTTTGAAATGTATTGCAATTTAAACGCACTAATTATGTGGATAAGTTAAAAGCATTTCCATTGACTTTCAAGTAATTTTACTGACTAGAAAAACTAATGTTTCTAAAATTAAAATTGAGTAGAAGGCGATTTAAAAAATAAGTCGCAGATCATAAGTTTAGACAATTTTCAACTGTTTGAAATGTATTGCAATTTAAACGCACTAATTATGTGGATAAGTTAAAAGCATTTCCATTGACTTTCAAGTAATTTTAATGACAAGAAAAACTAATGTTTCTAAAATTAAAATTAAACACGATTTGAAAAAAAGTTGCAGATCATAAGTATAGACAATTTTCAGCCGTTTGAAATGTATTGCAATTTAAACGCACTAATTATGTGGATAAGTTAAAAGCATTTCCACTGACTTTCAAGTAATTTTACTGACAAGAAAAACTAATGTTTCTAAAATCAAAATTGAGTAGAAGGCGATTTGAAAAAAAAGTGGCAGATCTTAAGTTTAGACAATTTTCAGCCGTTTGAAATGTATTGCAATTTAAACGCACTAATTATGTGGATAAGTTAAAAGCATTTCCACTGACTTTCAAGTGATTTTACTGACAAGAAAAACTAATGTTTCTGAAATCAAAATTGAGTAGAAGGCGATTTAAAAACGATTGCAGATCATAAGTTTAGACAATTTTCAGCCGTTAGAAATGTATTGCACTTTTAACGCACTAATTATGTGGATAAGTTAAAAGCATTTCCACTGACTTTCAAGTAATTTTAATGACAAGAAAAACCAATGTTTCTAAAATTAAAATTGAGTACAAGGCGATTTGAAAAAAAGTTCCAGCTCATAAGTTTAGACAATTTTCAGCCGTTTGAAATGTATTACAATTTTAACGCACTAATTATGTGGATAAGTTAAAAGCATTTCCACTGACTTTCAAGTAATTTTACTGACAAGAAAAACTAATGTTTCTAAAATTAAAATTAAACACGATTCGAAAAAAAGTTGCAGATCATAAGTATAGACAATTTTCAGCAGTTTGAAATGTATTTCAATTTTAACGCACTAATTATGTGGATAAGTTAAAAGCATTTTCACTGACTTTCAAGTATTTTTACTGACAAGAAAAACTAATGTTTCTAAAATCAAAATTGAGTAGAAGGCGATTTAAAAAAAATTGCAGATCATAAGTTTAGACAATTTTCAGCCGTTAGAAATGTATTGCACTTTTAACGCACTAATTATGTGGATCAGCTAAAAGCATTTCCATTGACTTTCAAGTAATTTTACTGACAAGAAAAACTAATGTTTCTAAAATTAAAATTAAACACGTTTTGAAAAAAAGTTGCAGATCATAAGTTTAGACAATTTTAAGCCGTTAGAAATGTATTGCACTTTTAACGCACTAATTATGTGGATAAGTTAAAAGCATTTCCACTGACTTTCAAGTAATTTTAATGACAAGAAAAACCAATGTTTCTAAAATTAAAATTGAGTACAAGGCCATTTGAAAAAAAGTTCCAGCTCATAAGTTTAGACAATTTTCAGCCGTTTGAAATGTATTGCACTTTTAACGCACTAATTATGTGGATCAGTTAAAAGCATTTCCAGTGACTTTCAAGTAATTTTACTGACAAGAAAAACTAATGTTTCTAAAAATAAAATTAAACACGATTTGAAAAAAAGTTACAGATCATAAGTTTAGACAATTTTTAGCCGTTTGAAATACATTGCAATTTAAACGCACTAATTATGTGGATAAGTTAAAAGCATTTCCACTGACTTTCAAGTAATTTTACTGACAAGAAAAACTAATGTTTCTAAAATCAAAATTGAGTAGAAGGCGATGTGAAAAAAAAGTGGCAGATCTTAAGTTTAGACAATTTTCAGCCGTTTGAAATGTATTGCAAATTAAACGCACTAATTATGTGGATAAGTTAAAAGCATTTCCACTGACTTTCAAGTGATTTTACTGACAAGAAAAACTAATGTTTCGGAAATCAAAATTGAGTAGAAGGCGATTTAAAAATGATTGCAGATCATAAGTTTAGACAATTTTCAGCCGTTAGAAATGTATTGCAATTTAAACGCACTAATTATGTGGATAAGTTAAAAGCATTTCCATTGACTTTAAAGTAATTTTACTGACAAGAAAAACTAATGTTTCTAAAATTAAAATTGAGTACAAGGCGATTTTAAAAAAAGTTCCAGCTCATAAGTTTAGACAATTTTCAGCCGTTTGAAATGTATTACAATTTTAACGCACTAATTATGTATATAAGTTAAAAGCATTTCCACTGACTTTCAAGTAATTTTACTGACAAGAAAAACTAATGTTTCTAAAATTAAAATTAAACACGATTTGAAAAAAAGTTACAGATCATAAGTTTAGACAATTTTTAGCCGTTTGAAATACATTGCAATTTAAACGCACTAATTATGTAGATAAGTTAAAAGCATTTCCACTGACTTTCAAGTAATTTTACTGACAAGAAAAACCAATGTTTCTAAAATTAAAATTAAACACGATTTGAAAAAAAGTTGCAGATCATAAGTTTAGACAATTTTCAGCCGTTAGAAATGTATTGCACTTTTAACGCACTAATTATGTGGATAAGTTAAAAGCATTTGCACTGACTTTCAAGTAATTTTAATGACAAGAAAAACCAATGTTTCTAAAATTAAAATTGAGTACAAGGCGATTTGAAAAAAAGTTTCAGCTCATAAGTTTAGACAATATTCAGCCGTTTGAAATATATTACAATTTTAACGCAATAATTATGTGGATAAGTTAAAAGCATTTCCACTGACTTTCAAGTAATTTTACTGACAAGAAAAACTAATGTTTCTAAAATCAAAATTGAGTAGAAGGCGATTTGAAAAAAAAGTGGCAGATCTTAAGTTTAGACAATTTTCAGCCGTTTGAAATGTATTGCAAATTAAACGCACTAATTATGTGGATAAGTTAAAAGCATTTCCACTGACTTTCAAGTAATTTTACTGACAAGAAAAACTAATGTTTCTAAAATCAAAATTGAGTAGAAGGCGATTTAAAAATGATTGCAGATCATAAGTTTAGACAATTTTCAGCCGTTAGAAATGTATTGCAATTTAAACGCACTAATTATGTGGATAAGTTAAAAGTATTTCCATTGACTTTCAAGTAATTTTACTGACAAGAAAAACTAATGTTTCTAAAATTAAAATTAAACACGATTTGAAAAAAAGTTGCAGATCATAAGTATAGACAATTTTCAGCCGTTAGAAATGTATTGCAAATTAAACGCACTAATTATGTGGATAAGTTAAAAGCATTTCCACTGACTTTCAAGTAATTTTACTGACTAGAAAAACTAATGTTTCTAAAATTAAAATTGAGTAGAAGGCGATTTAAAAAATTAGTCGCAGATCATAAGTTTAGACAATTTTCAACTGTTTGAAATGTATTGCAATTTAAACGCACTAATTATGTGGATAAGTTAAAAGCATTTCCATTGACTTTCAAGTAATTTTAATGACAAGAAAAACTAATGTTTCTAAAATTAAAATTAAACACGATTTGAAAAAAAGTTGCAGATCATAAGTTTAGACAATTTTCAGCCGTTTGAAATGTATTGCAATTTAAACGCACTAATTATATGGATAAGTTAAAAGCATTTCCACTGACTTTCAAGTGATTTTACTGACAAGAAAAACTAATGTTTCTGAAATCAAAATTGAGTAGAAGGCGATTTAAAAACGATTGCAGATCATAAGTTTAGACAATTTTCAGCCGTTAGAAAAGTATTGCACTTTTAACGCACTAATTATGTGGATAAGTTAAAAGCATTTCCACTGACTTTCAAGTAATTTTAATGACAAGAAAAACCAATGTTTCTAAAATTAAAATTGAGTACAAGGCGATTTAAAAAAAAGTTCCAGCTCATAAGTTTAGACAATTTTCAGCCGTTTGAAATGTATTACAATTTTAACGCACTAATTATGTATATAAGTTAAAAGCATTTCCACTGACTTTCAAGTAATTTTACTGACAAGAAAAACTAATGTTTCTAAAATTAAAATCAAACACGATTTGAAAAAAAGTTGCAGATCATAAGTTTAGACAATTTTCAGCCGTTTGAAATGTATTTCAATTTAAACGCATTAATTATGTGGATAAGTTAAAAGCATTTCCATTGACTTTCAAGTAATTTTACTGACAAGAAAAACTAATGTTTCTAAAATTAAAATTAAATACGATTTGAAAAAAAGTTGCAGATCATAAGTATAGACAATTTTCAAACGTTTGAAATGTATTTCAATTTTAACGCACTAATTATGTGGATAAGTTAAAAGCATTTCCACTGACTTTTAAGTAATTTTACTGACAAGAAAAACTAATGTTTCTGAAATCAAAATTGAGTAGAAGGCGATTTAAAAAAATTGCAGATCATAAGTTTAGACAATTTTCAGCCGTTAGAAATGTATTGCACTTTTAACGCACTAATTATGTGGATAAGTTAAAAGCATTTCCATTGACTTTCAAGTAATTTTACTGACAAGAAAAACTAATGTTTCTAAAATTAAAATTAAACACGATTTGAAAAAAAATTGCAGATCATAAGTTTACACAATTTTCAGCCGTTAGAAATGTATTGCACTTTTAACGCACTAATTATGTGGATCAGTTAAAAGCATTTCCAGTGACTTTCAAGTAATTTTACTGACAAGAAAAACTAATGTTTCTAAAATTAAAATTAAACACGATTTGAAAAAAAGTTACAGATCATAAGTTTAGACAATTTTTAGCCGTTTGAAATACATTGCAATTTAAACGCACTAATTATGTGGATAAGTTAAAAGCATTTCCACTGACTTTCAAGTAATTTTACTGACAAGAAAAACTAATGTTTCTAAAATCAAAATTGAGTAGAAGGCGATTTGAAAAAAAAAGTGGCAGATCTTAAGTTTAGACAATTTTCAGCCGTTTGAAATGTATTGCAAATTAAACGCACTAATTATGTGGATAAGTTAAAAGCATTTCCACTGACTTTCAAGTAATTTTAATGACAAGAAAAACCAATGTTTCTAAAATTAAAATTGAGTACAAGGCGATTTTAAAAAAAGTTCCAGCTCATAAGTTTAGACAATTTTCAGCCGTTTGAAATGTATTACAATTTTAACGCACTAATTATGTATATAAGTTAAAATCATTTCCACTGACTTTCAAGTAATTTTACTGACAAGAAAAACTAATGTTTCTAAAATTAAAATTAAACACGATTTGAAAAAAAGTTACAGATCATAAGTTTAGACAATTTTTAGCCGTTTGAAATACATTGCAATTTAAACGCACTAATTATGTAGATAAGTTAAAAGCATTTCCATTGTTTTTCAAGTAATTTTACTGACAAGAAAAACTAATGTTTCTAAAATTAAAATTAAACACGATTTGAAAAAAAGTTGCAGATCATAAGTTTAGACAATTTTCAGCCGTTAGAAATGTATTGCACTTTTAACGCACTAATTATGTGGATAAGTTAAAAGCATTTCCACTGACTTTCAAGTAATTTTAATGACAAGAAAAACCAATGTTTCTAAAATTAAAATTGAGTACAAGGCGATTTGAAAAAAAGTTTCAGCTCATAAGTTTAGACAATATTCAGCCGTTTGAAATGTATTACAATTTTAACGCACTAATTATGTGGATAAGTTAAAAGCATTTCCATTGACTTTCAAGTAATTTTAATGACAAGAAAAACTAATGTTTCTAAAATTAAAATTAAACACGATTTGAAAAAAAGTTGCAGATCATAAGTATAGACAATTTTCAGCCGTTTGAAATGTATTGCAATTTAAACGCACTAATTATGTGGATAAGTTAAAAGCATTTCCACTGACTTTCAAGTAATTTTACTGACAAGAAAAACTAATGTTTCTAAAATCAAAATTGAGTAGAAGACGATTTGAAAAAAAAGTGGCAGATCTTAAGTTTAGACAATTTTCAGCCGTTTGAAATGTATTGCAATTTAAACGCACTAATTATGTGGATAAGTTAAAAGCATTTCCACTGACTTTCAAGTGATTTTACTGACAAGAAAAACTAATGTTTCTGAAATCAAAATTGAGTAGAAGGCGATTTAAAAACGATTGCAGATCATAAGTTTAGACAATTTTCAGCCGTTAGAAATGTATTGCACTTTTAACGCACTAATTATGTGGATAAGTTAAAAGCATTTCCACTGACTTTCAAGTAATTTTAATGACAAGAAAAACCAATGTTTCTAAAATTAAAATTGAGTACAAGGCGATTTGAAAAAAAGTTCCAGCTCATAAGTTTAGACAATTTTCAGCCGTTTGAAATGTATTACAATTTTAACGCACTAATTATGTGGATAAGTTAAAAGCATTTCCACTGACTTTCAAGTAATTTTACTGACAAGAAAAACTAATGTTTCTAAAATTAAAATTAAACACGATTCGAAAAAAAGTTGCAGATCATAAGTATAGACAATTTTCAGCAGTTTGAAATGTATTTCAATTTTAACGCACTAATTATGTGGATAAGTTAAAAGCATTTCCACTGACTTTCAAGTAATTTTAATGACAAGAAAAACTAATGTTTCTAAAATTAAAATCAAACACGATTTGAAAAAAAGTTGCAGATCATAAGTTTAGACAATTTTCAGCCGTTTGAAATGTATTTCAATTTAAACGCATTAATTATGTGGATAAGTTAAAAGCATTTCCATTGACTTTCAAGTAATTTTACTGACAAGAAAAACTAATGTTTCTAAAATTAAAATTAAATACGATTTGAAAAAAAGTTGCAGATCATAAGTATAGACAATTTTCAAACGTTTGAAATGTATTTCAATTTTAACGCACTAATTATGTGGATAAGTTAAAAGCATTTCCACTGACTTTTAAGTAATTTTACTGACAAGAAAAACTAATGTTTCTGAAATCAAAATTGAGTAGAAGGCGATTTAAAAAAATTGCAGATCATAAGTTTAGACAATTTTCAGCCGTTAGAAATGTATTGCACTTTTAACGCACTAATTATGTGGATAAGTTAAAAGCATTTCCATTGACTTTCAAGTAATTTTACTGACAAGAAAAACTAATGTTTCTAAAATTAAAATTAAACACGATTTGAAAAAAAATTGCAGATCATAAGTTTAGACAATTTTCAGCCGTTAGAAATGTATTGCACTTTTAACGCACTAATTATGTGGATCAGTTAAAAGCATTTCCAGTGACTTTCAAGTAATTTTACTGACAAGAAAAACTAATGTTTCTAAAATTAAAATTAAACACGATTTGAAAAAAAGTTACAGATCATAAGTTTAGACAATTTTTAGCCGTTTGAAATACATTGCAATTTAAACGCACTAATTATGTGGATAAGTTAAAAGCATTTCCACTGACTTTCAAGTAATTTTACTGACAAGAAAAACTAATGTTTCTAAAATCAAAATTGAGTAGAAGGCGATTTGAAAAAAAAGTGGCAGATCTTAAGTTTAGACAATTTTCAGCCGTTTGAAATGTATTGCAAATTAAACGCACTAATTATGTGGATAAGTTAAAAGCATTTCCACTGACTTTCAAGTAATTTTAATGACAAGAAAAACCAATGTTTCTAAAATTAAAATTGAGTACAAGGCGATTTTAAAAAAAGTTCCAGCTCATAAGTTTAGACAATTTTCAGCCGTTTGAAATGTATTACAATTTTAACGCACTAATTATGTATATAAGTTAAAATCATTTCCACTGACTTTCAAGTAATTTTACTGACAAGAAAAACTAATGTTTCTAAAATTAAAATTAAACACGATTTGAAAAAAAGTTACAGATCATAAGTTTAGACAATTTTTAGCCGTTTGAAATACATTGCAATTTAAACGCACTAATTATGTAGATAAGTTAAAAGCATTTCCATTGTTTTTCAAGTAATTTTACTGACAAGAAAAACTAATGTTTCTAAAATTAAAATTAAACACGATTTGAAAAAAAGTTGCAGATCATAAGTTTAGACAATTTTCAGCCGTTAGAAATGTATTGCACTTTTAACGCACTAATTATGTGGATAAGTTAAAAGCATTTCCACTGACTTTCAAGTAATTTTAATGACAAGAAAAACCAATGTTTCTAAAATTAAAATTGAGTACAAGGCGATTTGAAAAAAAGTTTCAGCTCATAAGTTTAGACAATATTCAGCCGTTTGAAATGTATTACAATTTTAACGCACTAATTATGTGGATAAGTTAAAAGCATTTCCATTGACTTTCAAGTAATTTTAATGACAAGAAAAACTAATGTTTCTAAAATTAAAATTAAACACGATTTGAAAAAAAGTTGCAGATCATAAGTATAGACAATTTTCAGCCGTTTGAAATGTATTGCAATTTAAACGCACTAATTATGTGGATAAGTTAAAAGCATTTCCACTGACTTTCAAGTAATTTTACTGACAAGAAAAACTAATGTTTCTAAAATCAAAATTGAGTAGAAGACGATTTGAAAAAAAAGTGGCAGATCTTAAGTTTAGACAATTTTCAGCCGTTTGAAATGTATTGCAATTTAAACGCACTAATTATGTGGATAAGTTAAAAGCATTTCCACTGACTTTCAAGTGATTTTACTGACAAGAAAAACTAATGTTTCTGAAATCAAAATTGAGTAGAAGGCGATTTAAAAACGATTGCAGATCATAAGTTTAGACAATTTTCAGCCGTTAGAAATGTATTGCACTTTTAACGCACTAATTATGTGGATAAGTTAAAAGCATTTCCACTGACTTTCAAGTAATTTTAATGACAAGAAAAACCAATGTTTCTAAAATTAAAATTGAGTACAAGGCGATTTGAAAAAAAGTTCCAGCTCATAAGTTTAGACAATTTTCAGCCGTTTGAAATGTATTACAATTTTAACGCACTAATTATGTGGATAAGTTAAAAGCATTTCCACTGACTTTCAAGTAATTTTACTGACAAGAAAAACTAATGTTTCTAAAATTAAAATTAAACACGATTCGAAAAAAAGTTGCAGATCATAAGTATAGACAATTTTCAGCAGTTTGAAATGTATTTCAATTTTAACGCACTAATTATGTGGATAAGTTAAAAGCATTTCCACTGACTTTCAAGTAATTTTAATGACAAGAAAAACCAATGTTTCTAAAATTAAAATTGAGTACAAGGCGATTTGAAAAAAAGTTCCAGCTCATAAGTTTAGACAATTTTCAGCCGTTTGAAATGTATTACAATTTTAACGAACTAATTATGTGGATCAGCTAAAAGCATTTCCATTGACTTTCAAGTAATTTTACTGACAAGAAAAACTAATGTTTCTAAAATTAAAATTAAACACGTTTTGAAAAAAAGTTGCAGATCATAAGTTTAGACAATTTTAAGCCGTTAGAAATGTATTGCACTTTTAACGCACTAATTATGTGGATAAGTTAAAAGCATTTCCACTGACTTTCAAGTAATTTTAATGAAAAGAAAAACCAATGTTTCTAAAATTAAAATTGAGTACAAGGCCATTTGAAAAAAAGTTCCAGCTCATAAGTTAAGACAATTTTCAGCCGTTTGAAATGTATTACAATTTTAACGCACTAATTATGTGGTTAAGTTAAAAGCATTTCCACTGACTTTCAAGTATTTTTACTGACAAGAAAAACTAATGTTTCTAAAATCAAAATTGAGTAGAAGGCGATTTAAAAAAAATTGCAGATCATAAGTTTAGACAATTTTCAGCCGTTAGAAATGTATTGCACTTTTAACGCACTAATTATGTGGATAAGTTAAAAGCATTTCCACTGACTTTCAAGTAATTTTAATGACAAGAAAAACCAATGTTTCTAAAATTAAAATTGAGTACAAGGCGATTTGAAAAAAAGTTCCAGCTCATAAGTTTAGACAATTTTCAGCCGTTTGAAATGTATTACAATTTTAACGAACTAATTATGTGGATAAGTTAAAAGCATTTCCACTGACTTTCAAGTAATTTTACTGACAAGAAAAACTAATGTTTCTAAAATTAAAATTAAACACGATTCGAAAAAAAGTTGCAGATCATAAGTATAGACAATTTTCAGCCGTTTGAAATGTATTTCAATTTTAACGCACTAATTATGTGGATAAGTTAAAAGCATTTCCACTGACTTTCAAGTATTTTTACTGACAAGAAAAACTAATGTTTCTAAAATCAAAATTGAGTAGAAGGCGATTTTAAAAAAATTGCAGATCATAAGTTTAGACAATTTTCAGCCGTTAGAAATGTATTGCACTTTTAACGCACTAATTATGTGGATCAGTTAAAAGCATTTCCATTGACTTTCAAGTAATTTTACTGACAAGAAAAACTAATGTTTCTAAAATTAAAATTAAACACGATTTGAAAAAAAGTTGCAGATCATAAGTTTAGACAATTTTCAGCCGTTAGAAATGTATTGCACTTTTAACGCACTAATTATGTGGATAAGTTAAAAGCATTTCCACTGACTTTCAAGTAATTTTACTGACAAGAAAAACTAATGTTTCTAAAATTAAAATTGAGTACAAGGCTATTTGAAAAAAAGTTCCAGCTCATAAGTTTAGACAATTTTCAGCCGTTAGAAATGTATTGCACTTTTAACGCACTAATTATGTGGATCAGTTAAAAGCATTTCCATTGACTTTCAAGTAATTTTACTGACAAGAAAAACTAATGTTTCTAAAATTAAAATTAAACACGATTCGAAAAAAAGTTGCAGATCATAAGTTTAGACAATTTTCAGCCGTTAGAAATGTATTGCACTTTTAACGCACTAATTATGTGGATCAGTTAAAAGCATTTCCAGTGACTTTCAAGTAATTTTACTGACAAGAAAAACTAATGTTTCTAAAATTAAAATTGAACACGATTTTAAAAAAAGTTGCAGATCATAAGTTTAGACAATTTTCAGCCGTTAGAAATGTATTGCACTTTTAACGCACTAATTATGTGGATAAGTTAAAAGCATTTCCACTGACTTTCAAGTAATTTTAATGACAAGAAAAACCAATGTTTCTAAAATTAAAATTGAGTACAAGGCGATTTGAAAAAAAGTTCCAGCTCATAAGTATAGACAATTTTCAAACGTTTGAAATGTATTACAATTTTAACGCACTAATTATGTGGATAAGTTAAAAGCATTTCCACTGACTTTCAAGTATTTTTACTGACAAGAAAAACTAATGTTTCTAAAATCAAAATTGAGTAGAAGGCGATTTGAAAAAAAAGTGGCAGATCTTAAGTTTAGACAATTTTCAGCCGTTTGAAATGTATTGCAATTTAAACGCACTAATTATGTGGATAAGTTAAAATTATTTCCACTGACTTTCAAGTGATTTTACTGACAAGAAAAACTAATGTTTCTGAAATCAAAATTGAGTAGAAGGCGATTTAAAAATGATTGCAGATCATACGTTTAGACAATTTTCAGCCGTTAGAAATGTATTGCAATTTTAACGCACTAATTATGTGGATAAGTTAAAAGCATTTCCACTGACTTTCAAGTAATTTTAATGACAAGAAAAACCAATGTTTCTAAAATAAAAATTAAACACGATTTGAAAAAAAGTGGCAGATCATAAGTTTAGACAATTTTTTGCCGTTTGAAATGTATTACAATTTTAACGCACTAATTATGTGGATAAGTTAAAAGCATTTCCAATGACTTTCAAGTAATTTTACTGACAAGAAAAACTAATGTTTCTAAAATTAAAATTGAGTACAAGGCGATTTGAAAAAAAGTTGCAGATCATAAGTTTAGACAATTTTCAGCCGTTTGAAATGTATTGCAATTTAAACGCACTAATTATGTGGATAAGTTAAAAGCATTTCCATTGACTTTCAAGTAATTTTACTGACAAGAAAAACTAATGTTTCTAAAATCAAAATTGAGTAGAAGGCGATTTAAAAAAAGTTCCAGCTCATAAGTATAGACAATTTTCAAACGTTTGAAATGTATTACAATTTTAACGCACTAATTATGTGGATCAGTTAAAAGCATTTCCACTGACTTTCAAGTAATTTTACTGACAAGAAAAACTAATGTTTCTCAAATTAAAATTAAACACGATTTGAAAAAAAGTTGCAGATCATAAGTTTAGACAATTTTCAGCCGTTAGAAATGTATTGCACTTTTAACGCACTAATTATGTGGATAAGTTAAAAGCATTTCCACTGACTTTCAAGTAATTTTAATGACAAGAAAAACCAATGTTTCTAATATTAAAATTGAGTACAAGGCGATTTGAAAAAAAGTTCCAGCTCAAAAGTATAGACAATTTTCAAACGTTTGAAATGTATTACAATTTTAACGCACTAATTATGTGGATAAGTTAAAAGCATTTCCACTGACTTTCAAGTATTTTTACTGACAAGAAAAACTAATGTTTCTAAAATCAAAATTGAGTAGAAGGCGATTTAAAAATGATTGCAGATCTTAAGTTTAGACAATTTTCAGCCGTTTGAAATGTATTGCAATTTAAACCACTAATTATGTGGATAAGTTAAAATTATTTCCACTGACTTTCAAGTGATTTTACTGACAAGAAAAACTAATGTTTCTGAAATCAAAATTGAGTAGAAGGCGATTTAAAAATGATTGCAGATCATACGTTTAGACAATTTTCAGCCGTTAGAAATGTATTGCAATTTAAACGCACTAATTATGTGGATAAGTTAAAAGCATTTCCACTGACTTTCAAGTAATTTTAATGACAAGAAAAACCAATGTTTCTAAAATCAAAATTAAACACGATTTTAAAAAGTGGCAGATCATAAGTTTAGACAATTTTTTGCCGTTTGAAATGTATTACAATTTTAACGCACTAATTATGTGGATAAGTTAAAAGCATTTCCAATGACTTTCAAGTAATTTTACTGACAAGAAAAACTAATGTTTCTAAAATTAAAATTGAGTACAAGGCGATTTGAAAAAAAGTTGCAGATCATAAGTTTAGACAATTTTCAGCCGTTTGAAATGTATTGCAATTTAAACGCACTAATTATGTGGATAAGTTAAAAGCATTTCCATTGACTTTCAAGTAATTTTACTGACAAGAAAAACTAATGTTTCTAAAATCAAAATTGAGTAGAAGGCGATTTAAAAAAAGTTCCAGCTCATAAGTATAGACAATTTTCAAACGTTTGAAATGTATTACAATTTTAACGCACTAATTATGTGGATCAGTTAAAAGCATTTCCACTGACTTTCAAGTAATTTTACTGACAAGAAAAACTAATGTTTCTCAAATTAAAATTAAACACGATTTGAAAAAAAGTTGCAGATGATAAGTTTAGACAATTTTCAAACGTTTGAAATGTATTTCAATTTTAACGAACTAATTATGTGGATAAGTTAAAAGCATTTCCACTGACTTTCAAGTAATTTTACTGACAAGAAAAACTAATGTTTCTAAAATCAAAATTGAGTAGAAGGCGATTAAAAAAAAATTGCAGATCATAAGTTTAGACAATTTTCAGCCGTTAGAAATGTATTGCACTTTTAACGCACTAATTATGTGGATCAGTTAAAGGCATTTCCATTGACTTTCAAGTAATTTTACTGACAAGAAAAACTAATGTTTCTAAAATTAAAATTAAACACGATTTGAAAAAAAGTTGCAGATCATGTTTAGACAATTTTCAGCCGTTAGAAATGTATTGCACTTTTAACGCACTAATTATGTGGATAAGTTAAAAGCATTTCCACTGACTTTCAAGTAATTTTAATGACAAGAAAAACCAATGTTTCTAAAATTAAAATTGAGTAGAAGGCGATTAAAAAAAAATTGCAGATCATAAGTTTAGACAATTTTCAGCCGTTAGAAATGTATTGCACTTTTAACGCACTAATTATGTGGATCAGTTAAAGGCATTTCCATTGACTTTCAAGTAATTTTACTGACAAGAAAAACTAATGTTTCTAAAATTAAAATTAAACACGATTTGAAAAAAAGTTGCAGATCATGTTTAGACAATTTTCAGCCGTTAGAAATGTATTGCACTTTTAACGCACTAATTATGTGGATAAGTTAAAAGCATTTCCACTGACTTTCAAGTAATTTTAATGACAAGAAAAACCAATGTTTCTAAAATTAAAATTGAGTACAAGGCGATTTTAAAAAAAGTTCCAGCTCATAAGTTTAGACAATTTTCAGCCGTTTGAAATGTATTACAATTTTAACGCACTAAGTATGTATATAAGTTAAAAGCATTTCCACTGACTTTCAAGTAATTTTACTGACAAGAAAAACTAATGTTTCTAAAATTAAAATCAAACACGATTTGAAAAAAAGTTGCAGATCATAAGTTTAGACAATTTTCAGCCGTTACAAATGCATTGCACTTTTAACGCACTAATTATGTGGATAAGTTAAATCATTTCCACTGACTTTCAAGTGATTTTACTGACAAGAAAAACTAATGTTTCTGAAATCAAAATTGAGTAGAAGGCGATTTAAAAATGATTGCAGATCATACGTTTAGACAATTTTCAGCCGTTAGAAATGTATTGCAATTTAAACGCACTAATTATGTGGATAAGTTAAAAGCATTTCCACTGACTTTCAAGTAATTTTAATGACAAGAAAAACCAATGTTTCTAAAATCAAAATTAAACACGATTTGAAAAAAAGTGGCAGATCATAAGTTTAGACAATTTTTTGCCGTTTGAAATGTATTACAATTTTAACGCACTAATTATGTGGATAAGTTAAAAGCATTTCCAATGACTTTCAAGTAATTTTACTGACAAGAAAAACTAATGTTTCTAAAATTAAAATTGAGTACAAGGCAATTTGAAAAAAAGTTGCAGATCATAAGTTTAGACAATTTTCAGCCGTTTGAAATGTATTGCAATTTAAACGCACTAATTATGTGGATAAGTTAAAAGCATTTCCATTGACTTTCAAGTAATTTTACTGACAAGAAAAACTAATGTTTCTAAAATCAAAATTGAGTAGAAGGCGATTTAAAAAAAGTTCCAGCTCATAAGTATAGACAATTTTCAAACGTTTGAAATGTATTACAATTTTAACGCACTAATTATGTGGATCAGTTAAAAGCATTTCCACTGACTTTCAAGTAATTTTACTGACAAGAAAAACTAATGTTTCTCAAATTAAAATTAAACACGATTTGAAAAAAAGTTGCAGATGATAAGTTTAGACAATTTTCAAACGTTTGAAATGTATTTCAATTTTAACGAACTAATTATGTGGATAAGTTAAAAGCATTTCCACTGACTTTCAAGTAATTTTACTGACAAGAAAAACTAATGTTTCTAAAATCAAAATTGAGTAGAAGGCGATTAAAAAAAAATTGCAGATCATAAGTTTAGACAATTTTAGCCGTTAGAAATGTATTGCACTTTTAACGCACTAATTATGTGGATCAGTTAAAAGCATTTCCATTGACTTTCAAGTAATTTTACTGACAAGAAAAACTAATGTTTCTAAAATTAAAATTAAACACGATTTGAAAAAAAGTTGCAGATCATGTTTAGACAATTTTCAGCCGTTAGAAATGTATTGCACTTTTAACGCACTAATTATGTGGATAAGTTAAAAGCATTTCCACTGACTTTCAAGTAATTTAATGACAAGAAAAACCAATGTTTCTAAAATTAAAATTGAGTAACAAGGCGATTTTAAAAAAAGTTCCAGCTCATAAGTTTAGACAATTTTCAGCCGTTTGAAATGTATTACAATTTTAACGCACTAAGTATGTATATAAGTTAAAAGCATTTCCACTGACTTTCAAGTAATTTTACTGACAAGAAAAACTAATGTTTCTAAAATTAAAATCAAACACGATTTGAAAAAAAGTTGCAGATCATAAGTTTAGACAATTTTCAGCCGTTACAAATGCATTGCACTTTTAACGCACTAATTATGTGGATAAGTTAAATCATTTCCACTGACTTTCAAGTAATTTTACTGACAAGAAAAACTAATGTTTCTAAAATCAAAATTGAGTAGAAGGCGATTTGAAAAAAAAGTGGCAGATCATAAGTTTAGACAATTTTCAGCCGTTTGAAATGTATTACAATTTTAACGCACTAATTATGTGGATAAGTTAAAAGCATTTCCACTGAATTTCAAGTAATTTTACTGACAAGAAAAACTAATGTTTCTAAAATTAAAATTAAACACGATTTGAAAAAAAGTTGCAGATCATAAGTTTAGACAATTTTTAGCCGTTACAAATGTATTGCACTTTTAACGCACTAATTATGTGGATAAGTTAAAAGCATTTCCACTGACTTTCAAGTAAGTTTACTGACAAGAAAAACTAATGTTTCTAAAATCAAAATTGAGTAGAAGGCGATTTGAAAAAAAAGTGGCAGATCATAAGTTTAGACAATTTTCAGCCGTTTGAAATGTATTGCAATTTAAACGCACTAATTATGTGGATAAGTTAAAAGCATTTCCATTGACTTTCAAGTAATTTTACTGACAAGAAAAACTAATGTTTCTAAAATTAAAATTAAACACGATTTGAAAAAAAGTTGCAGATCATAAGTATAGACAATTTTCAAACGTTTGAAATGTATTTCAATTTTAACGCACTAATTATGTGGATAAGTTAAAAGCATTTCCACTGACTTTCAAGTAATTTTACTGACAAGAAAAACTAATGTTTCTAAAATCAAAATTGAGTAGAAAGCGATTTTAAAAAAATTGCAGATCATAAGTTTAGACAATTTTCAGCCGTTAGAAATGTATTGCACTTTTAACGCACTAATTATGTGGATCAGTTAAAAGCATTTCCAGTGACTTTCAAGTAATTTTACTGACAAGAAAAACTAATGTTTCTAAAATTAAAATTGAACACGATTTGAAAAAAAGTGGCAGATCATAAGTTTAGACAATTTTCAGCCGTTTGAAATGTATTACAATTTTAACGCACTAATTATGTGGATAAGTTAAAAGCATTTCCACTGACTTTCAATTAATTTTACTGACAAGAAAAACTAATGTTTCTAAAATTAAAATTAAACACGATTTGAAAAAAAGTTGCAGATCATAAGTATAGACAATTTTGAGCCGTTTGAAATGTATTGCAATTTAAACGCACTAATTATGTGGATAAGTTAAAAGCATTTCCATTGACTTTCAAGTAATTTTACTGACTAGAAAAACTAATGTTTCTAAAATTAAAATTGAGTAGAAGGCGATTTGAAAAATAAGTCGCAGATCATAAGTTTAGACAATTTTCAGCTGTTTGAAATGTATTGCAATTTAAACGCATTAATTATGTGGATAAGTTAAAAGCATTTCCACTGACTTTCAAGTAATTTTACTGACAAGAAAAACTAATGTTTCTAAAATCAAAATTGAGTAGAAGGCGATTTTAAAAAAGTTCCAGCTCATAAGTATAGACAATTTTCAAACGTTTGAAATGTATTACAATTTTAACGCACTAATTATGTGGATCAGTTAAAAGCATTTCCACTGACTTTCAAGTAATTTTACTGACAAGAAAAACTAATGTTTCTCAAATTAAAATTAAACACGATTTGAAAAAAAGTTGCAGATCATAAGTTTAGACAATTTTCAAACGTTTGAAATGTATTTCAATTTTACCGAACTAATTATGTGGATAAGTTAAAAGCATTTCCACTGACTTTCAAGTAATTTTACTGACAAGAAAAACTAATGTTTCTAAAATCAAAATTGAGTAGAAGGCGATTAAAAAAAAATTGCAGATCATAAGTTTAGACAATTTTCAGCCGTTAGAAATGTATTGCACTTTTAACGCACTAATTATGTGGATCAGTTAAAAGCATTTCCATTGACTTTCAAGTAATTTTACTGACAAGAAAAACTAATGTTTCTAAAATTAAAATTAAACACGATTTGAACAAAAGTTGCAGATCATAAGTTTAGACAATTTTCAGCCGTTAGAAATGTATTTCAATTTTAACGCACTAATTATGTGGATAAGTTAAAAGCATTTCAACTGACTTTCAAGTATTTTTACTGACAAGAAAAACTAATGTTTCTAAAATCAAAATTGATTAGAAGGCGATTTGAAAAAAAAGTGGCAGATCATAAGTTTAGACAATTTTCAGCCGTTTGAAATGTATTGCAATTTAAACGCACTAATTATGTGGATAAGTTAAAAGCATTTCCATTGACTTTCAAGTAATTTTACTGACTAGAAAAACTAATGTTTCTAAAATTAAAATTGAGTAGAAGGCGATTTGAAAAATAAGTCGCAGATCATAAGTTTAGACAATTTTCAGCTGTTTGAAATGTATTGCAATTTAAACGCATTAATTATGTGGATAAGTTAAAAGCATTTCCACTGACTTTCAAGTAATTTTACTGACAAGAAAAACTAATGTTTCTAAAATCAAAATTGAGTAGAAGGCGATTTAAAAAAAGTTTCAGCTCATAAGTATAGACAATTTTCAAACGTTTGAAATGTATTACAATTTTAACGCACTAATTATGTGGATCAGTTAAAAGCATTTCCACTGACTTTCAAGTAATTTTACTGACAAGAAAAACTAATGTTTCTCAAATTAAAATTAAACACAATTTGAAAAAAAGTTGCAGATCATAAGTTTAGACAATTTTCAAACGTTTGAAATGTATTTCAATTTTAACGAACTAATTATGTGGATAAGTTAAAAGCATTTCCACTGACTTTCAAGTAATTTTACTGACAAGAAAAACTAATGTTTCTAAAATCAAAATTGAGTAGAAGGCGATTTGAAAAAAAATTGCAGATCATAAGTTTAGACAATTTTCAGCCGTTAGAAATGTATTGCACTTTTAACGCACTAATTATGTGGATCAGTTAAAAGCATTTCCATTGACTTTCAAGTAATTTTTCTGACAAGAAAAACTAATGTTTCTAAAATTAAAATTAAACACGATTTGAACAAAAGTTGCAGATCATAAGTTTAGACAATTTTCAGCCGTTAGAAATGTATTGCACTTTTAACGCACTAATTATGTGGATAAGTTAAAAGCATTTCCACTGACTTTCAAGTAATTTTAATGACAAGAAAAACCAATGTTTCTAATATTAAAATTGAGTACAAGGCGATTTGAAAAAAAGTTCCAGCTCATAAGTATAGACAATTTTCAAACGTTTGAAATGTATTACAATTTTAACGCACTAATTATGTGGATAAGTTAAAAGCATTTCCACTGACTTTCAAGTATTTTTACTGACAAGAAAAACTAATGTTTCTAAAATCAAAATTGAGTAGAAGGCGATTTGAAAAAAAAGTGGCAGATCTTAAGTTTAGACAATTTTCAGCCGTTTGAAATGTATTGCAATTTAAACGCACTAATTATGTGGATAAGTTAAAATTATTTCCACTGACTTTCAAGTGATTTTACTGACAAGAAAAACTAATGTTTCTGAAATCAAAATTGAGTAGAAGGCGATTTAAAAATGATTGCAGATCATACGTTTAGACAATTTTCAGCCGTTAGAAATGTATTGCAATTTAAACGCACTAATTATGTGGATAAGTTAAAAGCATTTCCACTGACTTTCAAGTAATTTTAATGACAAGAAAAACCAATGTTTCTAAAATCAAAATTAAACACGATTTGAAAAAAAGTGGCAGATCATAAGTTTAGACAATTTTTTGCCGTTTGAAATGTATTACAATTTTAACGCACTAATTATGTGGATAAGTTAAAAGCATTTCCAATGACTTTCAAGTAATTTTACTGACAAGAAAAACTAATGTTTCTAAAATTAAAATTGAGTACAAGGCGATTTGAAAAAAAGTTGCAGATCATAAGTTTAGACAATTTTCAGCCGTTTGAAATGTATTGCAATTTAAACGCACTAATTATGTGGATAAGTTAAAAGCATTTCCATTGACTTTCAAGTAATTTTACTGACAAGAAAAACTAATGTTTCTAAAATCAAAATTGAGTAGAAGGCGATTTAAAAAAAGTTCCAGCTCATAAGTATAGACAATTTTCAAACGTTTGAAATGTATTACAATTTTAACGCACTAATTATGTGGATCAGTTAAAAGCATTTCCACTGACTTTCAAGTAATTTTACTGACAAGAAAAACTAATGTTTCTCAAATTAAAATTAAACACGATTTGAAAAAAAGTTGCAGATCATAAGTTTAGACAATTTTCAAACGTTTGAAATGTATTTCAATTTTAACGAACTAATTATGTGGATAAGTTAAAAGCATTTCCACTGACTTTCAAGTAATTTTACTGACAAGAAAAACTAATGTTTCTAAAATCAAAATTGAGTAGAAGGCGATTAAAAAAAAATTGCAGATCATAAGTTTAGACAATTTTCAGCCGTTAGAAATGTATTGCACTTTTAACGCACTAATTATGTGGATCAGTTAAAAGCATTTGCATTGACTTTCAAGTAATTTTACAGACAAGAAAAACTAATGTTTCTAAAATTAAAATTAAACACGATTTGAAAAAAAGTTGCAGATCATGTTTAGACAATTTTCAGCCGTTAGAAATGTATTGCACTTTTAACGCACTAATTATGTGGATAAGTTAAAAGCATTTCCACTGACTTTCAAGTAATTTTAATGACAAGAAAAACCAATGTTTCTAAAATTAAAATTGAGTACAAGGCGATTTTAAAAAAAGTTCCAGCTCATAAGTTTAGACAATTTTCAGCCGTTTGAAATGTATTACAATTTTAACGCACTAAGTATGTATATAAGTTAAAAGCATTTCCACTGACTTTCAAGTAATTTTACTGACAAGAAAAACTAATGTTTCTAAAATTAAAATCAAACACGATTTGAAAAAAAGTTGCAGATCATAAGTTTAGACAATTTTCAGCCGTTACAAATGCATTGCACTTTTAACGCACTAATTATTTGGATAAGTTAAATCATTTCCACTGACTTTCAAGTAATTTTACTGACAAGAAAAACTAATGTTTCTAAAATCAAAATTGAGTAGAAGGCGATTAAAAAAAAAAGTGGCAGATCATAAGTTTAGACAATTTTCAGCCGTTTGAAATGTATTACAATTTTAACGCACTAATTATGTGGATAAGTTAAAAGCATTTCCACTGAATTTCAAGTAATTTTACTGACAAGAAAAACTAATGTTTCTAAAATTAAAATTAAACACGATTTGAAAAAAAGTTGCAGATCATAAGTTTAGACAATTTTTAGCCGTTACAAATGTATTGCACTTTTAACGCACTAATTATGTGGATAAGTTAAAAGCATTTCCACTGACTTTCAAGTAATTTTACTGACAAGAAAAACTAATGTTTCTAAAATCAAAATTGAGTAGAAGGCGATTTGAAAAAAAAGTGGCAGATCATAAGTTTAGACAATTTTCAGCCGTTTGAAATGTATTGCAAATTAAACGCACTAATTATGTGGATAAGTTAAAAGCATTTCCACTGACTTTCAAGTGATTTTACTGACAAGAAAAACTAATGTTTCTAAAATCAAAATTGAGTAGAAGGCGATTTAAAAATGATTGCAGATCATAAGTTTAGACAATTTTCAGCCGTTAGAAATGTATTGCAATTTAAACGCACTAATTATGTGGATAAGTTAAAAGTATTTCCATTGACTTTCAAGTAATTTTACTGACAAGAAAAACTAATGTTTCTAAAATTAAAATTAAACACGATTTGAAAAAAAGTTGCAGATCATAAGTATAGACAATTTTCAGCCGTTAGAAATGTATTGCACTTTTAACGCACTAATTATGTGGATAAGTTAAAAGCATTTCCACTGACTTTCAAGTAATTTTAATGACAAGAAAAACCAATGTTTCTAAAATGAAAATTGATTAAAAGGCGATTTGTAAAAAAAGTGGCAGATCATAAGTTTAGACAGTTTTCAGCCGTTTGAAATGTATTGCAATTTAAACGCACTAATTATGTGGATAAGTTAAAAGCATTTCCATTGACTTTCAAGTAATTTTACTGACTAGAAAAACTAATGTTTCTAAAATTAAAATTGAGTAGAAGGCGATTTAAAAAATAAGTCGCAGATCATAAGTTTAGACAATTTTCAACTGTTTGAAATGTATTGCAATTTAAACGCACTAATTATGTGGATAAGTTAAAAGCATTTCCACTGACTTTCAAGTAATTTTAATGACAAGAAAAACCAATGTTTCTAAAATTAAAATTGAGTACAAGGCGATTTAAAAAAAAGTTCCAGCTCATAAGTTTAGACAATTTTCAGCCGTTAGAAATGTATTTCAATTTAAACGCATTAATTATGTGGATAAGTTAAAAGCATTTCCATTGACTTTCAAGTAATTTTACTGACAAGAAAAACTAATGTTTCTAAAATTAAAATTAAATACGATTTGAAAAAAAGTTGCAGATCATAAGTATAGACAATTTTCAAACGTTTGAAATGTATTTCAATTTTAACGCACTAATTATGTGGATAAGTTAAAAGCATTTCCACTGACTTTTAAGTAATTTTACTGACAAGAAAAACTAATGTTTCTGAAATCAAAATTGAGTAAAAGGCGATTTTAAAAAAATTGCAGATCATAAGTTTAGACAATTTTCAGCCGTTAGAAATGTATTGCACTTTTAACGCACTAATTATGTGGATAAGTTAAAAGCATTTCCATTGACTTTCAAGTAATTTTACTGACAAGAAAAACTAATGTTTCTAAAATTAAAATTAAACACGATTTGAAAAAAAATTGCAGATCATAAGTTTAGACAATTTTCAGCCGTTAGAAATGTATTGCACTTTTAACGCACTAATTATGTGGATCAGTTAAAAGCATTTCCAGTGACTTTCAAGTAATTTTACTGACAAGAAAAACTAATGTTTCTAAAATTAAAATTAAACACGATTTGAAAAAAAGTTACAGATCATAAGTTTAGACAATTTTTAGCCGTTTGAAATACATTGCAATTTAAACGCACTAATTATGTGGATAAGTTAAAAGCATTTCCACTGACTTTCAAGTAATTTTACTGACAAGAAAAACTAATGTTTCTAAAATCAAAATTGAGTAGAAGGCGATTTGAAAAAAAAGTGGCAGATCTTAAGTTTAGACAATTTTCAGCCGTTTGAAATGTATTGCAAATTAAACGCACTAATTATGTGGATAAGTTAAAAGCATTTCCACTGACTTTCAAGTGATTTTACTGACAAGAAAAACTAATGTTTCGGAAATCAAAATTGAGTAGAAGGCGATTTAAAAATGATTGCAGATCATAAGTTTAGACAATTTTCAGCCGTTAGAAATGTATTGCAATTTAAACGCACTAATTATGTGGATAAGTTAAAAGCATTTCCATTGACTTTCAAGTAATTTTACTGACAAGAAAAACTAATGTTTCTAAAATTAAAATTAAACACGATTTGAAAAAAAGTTGCAGATCATAAGTATAGACAATTTTCAGCCGTTTGAAATGTATTGCAATTTAAACGCACTAATTATGTGGATAAGTTAAAAGCATTTCCACTGACTTTCAAGTGATTTTACTGACAAGAAAAACTAATGTTTCTGAAATCAAAATTGAGTAGAAGGCGATTTAAAAACGATTGCAGATCATAAGTTTAGACAATTTTCAGCCGTTAGAAATGTATTGCACTTTTAACGCACTAATTATGTGGATAAGTTAAAAGCATTTCCACTGACTTTCAAGTAATTTTAATGACAAGAAAAACCAATGTTTCTAAAATTAAAATTGAGTACAAGGCGATTTAAAAAAAAGTTCCAGCTCATAAGTTTAGACAATTTTCAGCCGTTTGAAATGTATTACAATTTTAACGCACTAATTATGTATATAAGTTAAAAGCATTTCCACTGACTTTCAAGTAATTTTACTGACAAGAAAAACTAATGTTTCTAAAATTAAAATCAAACACCATTTGAAAAAAAGTTGCAGATCATAAGTTTAGACAATTTTCAGCCGTTTGAAATGTATTTCAATTTAAACGCATTAATTATGTGGATAAGTTAAAAGCATTTCCATTGACTTTCAAGTAATTTTACTGACAAGAAAAACTAATGTTTCTAAAATTAAAATTAAATACGATTTGAAAAAAAGTTGCAGATCATAAGTATAGACAATTTTCAAACGTTTGAAATGTATTTCAATTTTAACGCACTAATTATGTGGATAAGTTAAAAGCATTTCCACTGACTTTTAAGTAATTTTACTGACAAGAAAAACTAATGTTTCTGAAATCAAAATTGAGTAAAAGGCGATTTAAAAAAAATTGCAGATCATAAGTTTAGACAATTTTCAGCCGTTAGAAATGTATTGCACTTTTAACGCACTAATTATGTGGATAAGTTAAAAGCATTTCCATTGACTTTCAAGTAATTTTACTGACAAGAAAAACTAATGTTTCTAAAATTAAAATTAAACACGATTTGAAAAAAAATTGCAGATCATAAGTTTAGACAATTTTCAGCCGTTAGAAATGTATTGCACTTTTAACGCACTAATTATGTGGATCAGTTAAAAGCATTTCCAGTGACTTTCAAGTAATTTTACTGACAAGAAAAACTAATGTTTCTAAAATTAAAATTAAACACGATTTGAAAAAAAGTTACAGATCATAAGTTTAGACAATTTTTAGCCGTTTGAAATACATTGCAATTTAAACGCACTAATTATGTGGATAAGTTAAAAGCATTTCCACTGACTTTCAAGTAATTTTACTGACAAGAAAAACTAATGTTTCTAAAATCAAAATTGAGTAGAAGGCGATTTGAAAAAAAAGTGGCAGATCTTAAGTTTAGACAATTTTCAGCCGTTTGAAATGTATTGCAAATTAAACGCACTAATTATGTGGATAAGTTAAAAGCATTTCCACTGACTTTCAAGTGATTTTACTGACAAGAAAAACTAATGTTTCGGAAATCAAAATTGAGTAGAAGGCGATTTAAAAATGATTGCAGATCATAAGTTTAGACAATTTTCAGCCGTTAGAAATGTATTGCAATTTAAACGCACTAATTATGTGGATAAGTTAAAAGCATTTCCATTGACTTTCAAGTAATTTTACTGACAAGAAAAACTAATGTTTCTAAAATTAAAATTAAACACGATTTGAAAAAAAGTTGCAGATCATAAGTATAGACAATTTTCAGCCGTTAGAAATGTATTGCACTTTTAACGCACTAATTATGTGGATAAGTTAAAAGCATTTCCACTGACTTTCAAGTAATTTTAATGACAAGAAAAACCAATGTTTCTAAAATTAAAATTGAGTACAAGGTGATTTAAAAAAAAGTTCCAGCTCATAAGTTTAGACAATTTTCAGCCGTTTGAAATGTATTACAATTTTAACGCACTAATTATGTATATAAGTTAAAAGCATTTCCACTGATTTTCAAGTAATTTTACTGACAAGAAAAACTAATGTTTCTAAAATTAAAATTAAACACGATTTGAAAAAAGTTACAGATCATAAGTTTAGACAATTTTTAGCCGTTTGAAATACATTGCAATTTAAACGCACTAATTATGTAGATAAGTTAAAAGCATTTCCATTGTTTTTCAAGTAATTTTACTGACAAGAAAAACTAATGTTTCTAAAATTAAAATTAAACACGATTTGAAAAAAAATTGCAGATCATAAGTTTAGACAATTTTCAGCCGTTAGAAATGTATTGCACTTTTAACGCACTAATTATGTGGATAAGTTAAAAGCATTTCCACTGACTTTCAAGTAATTTTAATGACAAGAAAAACCAATGTTTCTAAAATTAAAATTGAGTACAAGGCGATTTGAAAAAAAGTTTCAGCTCATAAGTTTAGACAATATTCAGCCGTTTGAAATGTATTACAATTTTAACGCACTAATTATGTGGATAAGTTAAAAGCATTTCCATTGACTTTCAAGTAATTTTACTGACAAGAAAAACTAATGTTTCTAAAATTAAAATTAAACACGATTTGAAAAAAAGTTGCAGATCATAAGTATAGACAATTTTCAGCCGTTTGAAATGTATTGCAATTTAAACGCACTAATTATGTGGATAAGTTAAAAGCATTTCCACTGACTTTCAAGTGATTTTACTGACAAGAAAAACTAATGTTTCTGAAATCAAAATTGAGTAGAAGGCGATTTAAAAACGATTGCAGATCATAAGTTTAGACAATTTTCAGCCGTTAGAAATGTATTGCACTTTTAACGCACTAATTATGTGGATAAGTTAAAAGCATTTCCACTGACTTTCAAGTAATTTTAATGACAAGAAAAACCAATGTTTCTAAAATTAAAATTGAGTACAAGGCGATTTAAAAAAAAGTTCCAGCTCATAAGTTTAGACAATTTTCAGCCGTTTGAAATGTATTACAATTTTAACGCACTAATTATGTATATAAGTTAAAAGCATTTCCACTGACTTTCAAGTAATTTTACTGACAAGAAAAACTAATGTTTCTAAAATCAAAATTGAGTAGAAGGCGATTTAAAAATGATTGCAGATCATAAGTTTAGACAATTTTCAGCCGTTAGAAATGTATTGCAATTTAAACGCACTAATTATGTGGATAAGTTAAAAGTATTTCCATTGACTTTCAAGTAATTTTACTGACAAGAAAAACTAATGTTTCTAAAATTAAAATTAAACACGATTTGAAAAAAAGTTGCAGATCATAAGTATAGACAATTTTCAGCCGTTAGAAATGTATTGCACTTTTAACGCACTAATTATGTGGATAAGTTAAAAGCATTTCCACTGACTTTCAAGTAATTTTAATGACAAGAAAAACCAATGTTTCTAAAATGAAAATTGATTAAAAGGCGATTTGTAAAAAAAGTGGCAGATCATAAGTTTAGACAGTTTTCAGCCGTTTGAAATGTATTGCAATTTAAACGCACTAATTATGTGGATAAGTTAAAAGCATTTCCATTGACTTTCAAGTAATTTTACTGACTAGAAAAACTAATGTTTCTAAAATTAAAATTGAGTAGAAGGCGATTTAAAAACGATTGCAGATCATAAGTTTAGACAATTTTCAGCCGTTAGAAATGTATTGCACTTTTAACGCACTAATTATGTGGATAAGTTAAAAGCATTTCCACTGACTTTCAAGTAATTTTAATGACAAGAAAAACCAATGTTTCTAAAATTAAAATTGAGTACAAGGCGATTTAAAAAAAAGTTCCAGCTCATAAGTTTAGACAATTTTCAGCCGTTAGAAATGTATTTCAATTTAAACGCATTAATTATGTGGATAAGTTAAAAGCATTTCCATTGACTTTCAAGTAATTTTACTGACAAGAAAAACTAATGTTTCTAAAATTAAAATTAAATACGATTTGAAAAAAAGTTGCAGATCATAAGTATAGACAATTTTCAAACGTTTGAAATGTATTTCAATTTTAACGCACTAATTATGTGGATAAGTTAAAAGCATTTCCACTGACTTTTAAGTAATTTTACTGACAAGAAAAACTAATGTTTCTGAAATCAAAATTGAGTAAAAGGCGATTTTAAAAAAATTGCAGATCATAAGTTTAGACAATTTTCAGCCGTTAGAAATGTATTGCACTTTTAACGCACTAATTATGTGGATAAGTTAAAAGCATTTCCATTGACTTTCAAGTAATTTTACTGACAAGAAAAACTAATGTTTCTAAAATTAAAATTAAACACGATTTGAAAAAAAATTGCAGATCATAAGTTTAGACAATTTTCAGCCGTTAGAAATGTATTGCACTTTTAACGCACTAATTATGTGGATCAGTTAAAAGCATTTCCAGTGACTTTCAAGTAATTTTACTGACAAGAAAAACTAATGTTTCTAAAATTAAAATTAAACACGATTTGAAAAAAAGTTACAGATCATAAGTTTAGACAATTTTTAGCCGTTTGAAATACATTGCAATTTAAACGCACTAATTATGTGGATAAGTTAAAAGCATTTCCACTGACTTTCAAGTAATTTTACTGACAAGAAAAACTAATGTTTCTAAAATCAAAATTGAGTAGAAGGCGATTTGAAAAAAAAGTGGCAGATCTTAAGTTTAGACAATTTTCAGCCGTTTGAAATGTATTGCAAATTAAACGCACTAATTATGTGGATAAGTTAAAAGCATTTCCACTGACTTTCAAGTGATTTTACTGACAAGAAAAACTAATGTTTCGGAAATCAAAATTGAGTAGAAGGCGATTTAAAAATGATTGCAGATCATAAGTTTAGACAATTTTCAGCCGTTAGAAATGTATTGCAATTTAAACGCACTAATTATGTGGATAAGTTAAAAGCATTTCCATTGACTTTCAAGTAATTTTACTGACAAGAAAAACTAATGTTTCTAAAATTAAAATTAAACACGATTTGAAAAAAAGTTGCAGATCATAAGTATAGACAATTTTCAGCCGTTTGAAATGTATTGCAATTTAAACGCACTAATTATGTGGATAAGTTAAAAGCATTTCCACTGACTTTCAAGTGATTTTACTGACAAGAAAAACTAATGTTTCTGAAATCAAAATTGAGTAGAAGGCGATTTAAAAACGATTGCAGATCATAAGTTTAGACAATTTTCAGCCGTTAGAAATGTATTGCACTTTTAACGCACTAATTATGTGGATAAGTTAAAAGCATTTCCACTGACTTTCAAGTAATTTTAATGACAAGAAAAACCAATGTTTCTAAAATTAAAATTGAGTACAAGGCGATTTAAAAAAAAGTTCCAGCTCATAAGTTTAGACAATTTTCAGCCGTTTGAAATGTATTACAATTTTAACGCACTAATTATGTATATAAGTTAAAAGCATTTCCACTGACTTTCAAGTAATTTTACTGACAAGAAAAACTAATGTTTCTAAAATTAAAATCAAACACCATTTGAAAAAAAGTTGCAGATCATAAGTTTAGACAATTTTCAGCCGTTTGAAATGTATTTCAATTTAAACGCATTAATTATGTGGATAAGTTAAAAGCATTTCCATTGACTTTCAAGTAATTTTACTGACAAGAAAAACTAATGTTTCTAAAATTAAAATTAAATACGATTTGAAAAAAAGTTGCAGATCATAAGTATAGACAATTTTCAAACGTTTGAAATGTATTTCAATTTTAACGCACTAATTATGTGGATAAGTTAAAAGCATTTCCACTGACTTTTAAGTAATTTTACTGACAAGAAAAACTAATGTTTCTGAAATCAAAATTGAGTAAAAGGCGATTTAAAAAAAATTGCAGATCATAAGTTTAGACAATTTTCAGCCGTTAGAAATGTATTGCACTTTTAACGCACTAATTATGTGGATAAGTTAAAAGCATTTCCATTGACTTTCAAGTAATTTTACTGACAAGAAAAACTAATGTTTCTAAAATTAAAATTAAACACGATTTGAAAAAAAATTGCAGATCATAAGTTTAGACAATTTTCAGCCGTTAGAAATGTATTGCACTTTTAACGCACTAATTATGTGGATCAGTTAAAAGCATTTCCAGTGACTTTCAAGTAATTTTACTGACAAGAAAAACTAATGTTTCTAAAATTAAAATTAAACACGATTTGAAAAAAAGTTACAGATCATAAGTTTAGACAATTTTTAGCCGTTTGAAATACATTGCAATTTAAACGCACTAATTATGTGGATAAGTTAAAAGCATTTCCACTGACTTTCAAGTAATTTTACTGACAAGAAAAACTAATGTTTCTAAAATCAAAATTGAGTAGAAGGCGATTTGAAAAAAAAGTGGCAGATCTTAAGTTTAGACAATTTTCAGCCGTTTGAAATGTATTGCAAATTAAACGCACTAATTATGTGGATAAGTTAAAAGCATTTCCACTGACTTTCAAGTGATTTTACTGACAAGAAAAACTAATGTTTCGGAAATCAAAATTGAGTAGAAGGCGATTTAAAAATGATTGCAGATCATAAGTTTAGACAATTTTCAGCCGTTAGAAATGTATTGCAATTTAAACGCACTAATTATGTGGATAAGTTAAAAGCATTTCCATTGACTTTCAAGTAATTTTACTGACAAGAAAAACTAATGTTTCTAAAATTAAAATTAAACACGATTTGAAAAAAAGTTGCAGATCATAAGTATAGACAATTTTCAGCCGTTAGAAATGTAT